>JAFFST010052949.1:62717-77422 GCA_022414735.1 Noturus placidus
ACCTTCATTTACAAATTGCATTTTGTGTTTACTTGTGTTGTCCTTGACTATTGTTTAAATTGGTTTGATGTTCCGAAACACTTAAGTGTAACAAACATGCAAAGGAACAGGAAATGAGGAAGGGGGCAAACACTTTTTCACACCACTGTAGGTGTCACACCGAGGAATGGAAAAAGGAGTGGAATAACATATCTAACTATTAGTAAACTAGTAATAAGAAAGCTCACAGTGTGGTATTGCACTTTGTTGATACAGAAATACTCAACTCCATTCATTAGGCCTCGCCTATCAGTGTAGCCATATCATTAAGCTGGTACACCTTTTCCAATCGTATTTATACCTTTGTTGGCTATTTATCAAGAAATTGCCCACAGGCTTTGGGCAGCCTTTTGTGAGGAGACAGATAACTCTGATATGGTAAAGGGTGTTGAAACAGTTTGACCATGCGTAACATTGATACATCTGGTTTATTTCCCTTCAGTATGGGGATCTGCTGTAAGGTAACATCTTGTTTCACACTTAACTGGATAATGGATGCAGGAAGTGATGTTGTCTCTACAAAACATCAGCATCAAGCAGAAATCTCCTTTGACAGGCCAGCTTTTTGTTGAGAGGAAAGTGCTAACAAATTACCCTTCATTTTGTGGTGCAGAGCGTGGACAAGGCAGAGGGGTTTGGAAGGGAGGTTTGAAGAAGATAAGCCGTTTTCTGAATTTCCTCGATGTAATCCCACCAAGCTATGCATGTCTGAGTTGTCCAGATGTGCAGATCTACTTTACTCGGCTATGTGTGCAACAAGCAGCTGCTTCATTAGAGCGGTTCTCATTGATCTGCAGATGACAGAGATGAGCCAGAGCTCTGTTTGCACACATTCATGCAAATGCATGCGCGCACATACACACACGCACACACAGGCGTGCACACACATGCACACACACACACACACACACACCATCAGAAGATGCTCTCTGGAAGACTGTGGATTTGTGCAGGCTGAATTTCAATAAGAGACAGACAGACACCTTTTTGATCCTGAAAGAAACTGCAGAGTTACAGCTCAAAAAAGAGACAAGTGATGCTTCAGAATACTGCCACTAACAGACTGACCATAACAGCAAACATCTGCCTGGATTGTATAAATTGTAATGCTAGCAGAGACAAAACATGCCAAGATTAAAACCTGCTTTTGTTTCTTTTCTGTCTGTTTTTAAAATTGTGATAGAATTATTTGTGCCTGATTATTTTTATCCTGAAATCCATAATAATATTTGCATACCAAATAGCAAGTGGTCTCATTAGAAGACTTGTTATGAAGGAGACTGAAAAACATATCCACCTTTCTGTGATAGGTTCCCTATCTTATCCACACTGCATTGGCTCCAAGTAAAATTTCGCATTGATTATAAAATACTACTAATGACCTATAAAGCACTGAACAGTCTCGCGCCATAATACCTGAGCGAACATTTGGTCTTCTATGATCCGCCATGCCTACTTAACTCAAAAGGTGCAGGATATTGGTTGTTATCTAAAATTTTTGAAGGCTACAACAGGGGGAAGAGCTTTCCCTTACAAAGCCCCACAGTTATGGAACAGCCTTCCAATTAATTCAATTCAATTTATTATTATTATTTTTTTTTTTTTTCAATTAATTTTTATTTGTATAGCACTTTTTACAATGGACATTGTCTCAAAGCAGCTTTAGAGAAACATGTAAACACGGGATACAGATTTTAAATGGGTGAATTTATCCCAAATTCACATTAGAATTAGTCTTCAGGACCCAGACACAGTCTCTGTGTTTAAGTCTAGGCTGAAAACATATTTGTTTACTCAAGCTTACAATGAATAGACTTTCTTTTACGCAAAATACACAGTCTTATCCATCATGGGATAGTAAGCTTACCTAATCATCTCTTCCTCTCTTTACTTCCCTCTTCGTCTCTGCTTCTGTCCAGCCACACATGATTTTATGGAGATGACAGTGATCCTCATCCTTTGTGTACTCTGGACCTGCCTGATCCATCCTGATGCCCTACCTCTGGATGGGACTCTCATCAAATGGAGGCTACAGCCTGGAGATTGCTTAGGATGGTACCGCTTGAATGGTTTTGGATCTCAATTTGACATGGACATTCTCGCTGTGGTTGCTGGGACTACGGTTGCTACTATGGCATTGGGAATGCAATTACCACATGCAGTTTTGCACTCAGGTCTCCTTTAGTGAACAGTGGACTAGTTCAACTAACAGACTTCATGTTGACCATAATGAACTTTCTTTTACTTTCACACTATCTGTTGTTTCCCAGATGAGGACGGTTTCCCTTCTGAGTCTGGTTCCTCTCAAGGTTTCTTCCTCATATCATCAATAAATTCACACACATAAAATCTGTATTCTGTGTTTATATATTTCTGTAAAGCTGCTTTGAGACAATGTCCATTGTTAAAAGTGATATACAAGTAAAAATTTTATTTAATTGAAGGCAGACTGCAAGGGCAACATAAATGTATTTTTTTATTCTGAAACACAGGACACTAGAGACAACTGGATGCAAGTTCATAGTCTCTTTATTAATGTTTTAACTATTAATCAATTAAAACTGAACATATTACAGGAAAACAGTAATGATGTCCCACGAGTCCTTTATTTAAATTATATGCCTGCTGTGTTTTAGTGTTGATAAGAAATTACAGTACCCTCCACTAACACCATTGTTAAATATGAGCAAAGAAGGCTGTGAAAAATTGTCTATATTGTTTAACCTTTTGATATTTTGTTAAAATGAAATGCACAAAAATACTCTGCTTTCATGGATATCAAACAACTACAAACAAAACACAGGTTTGTCCAAAAAAATCTTTCTTAAATACAGGAGTGCAACAATTATTGGCATCCCTATGGATTCATATAAGAAAATATATTTTATGTACATTCCCTTTGATATTGAATTTATTATTTTTTTGTACAACCTCAATTCCAAAAAAACTTGAGATGCTGTGTAAAAATCTCGGAATCTTTTGAGGATATTATGTGCTAGTGCTGCACGATTATGGCCAAAATGATAATTATTTTGGTCAATATTGAGATCATGATTATTTATCACGATTATTCATTGATTTTAGGGACAACATACAGTATTTTTATTGTATTTTCACATTTAAATAAACAGACCATTGCTTTCACCTCCATGTTGTGCTACATTCCTGCTAATGTACACATCTTTGCATGAATTTAGACTGGTCCTTAAAGTGCATCATCTCGAAGAAGCAAAATATAAATAAAATTTCACCCAAAATATAGGATAAGTAAAAATAAAAATGCCATCAACCACATGAAAATAAGCAATAAAATATAATAATATGCAACCAAATGAAAACAATTCAGGCCTATGCAGAAAAGGCAATAACAGAGTTTACATGAGGAGAGATGCAGCCAAATCACTCAATAGACTGGTGCAGAGACGATGTCATTTTGTACCGGAACCCGGAAGTTAGCATCACACTGGTTCAAAAACCTCGACAAACTCGACAAAAACCTAATAAGATTTTTTTTTCACATAGGCTTTTGGATTATTGGGGAAAAAACTATTTCTTTACAATTTAGGAGCACCATTGAAGTTGAGGTTTTTTGGGATTTATTTTTGTAGAGATGGTAACGTTTATGTGCCACAATATAAAACAAGTAGGGATGAGAACACTTGAGCTTGTCAATCATGACAGAATTTAGGAATATTTTGTGAGCCATGACTAATTAATTTCCCTTCTGATAAACAAAATTTTATATTTTCAGTTAATTTTACAGATTGTATGCAAAAAAAAAACAACCGTTAACCTTTTCCACCTTGTAAACAAATACAATAAACCTCAATGTTCAGTCTTTGAAGTCGGCTCCTCTTAAATATATTGAAAGCTAGACTATTAGGCATTTCCCACTGTCATGTTTCTGGGCTGGAGTCAGTTCTCGAACCGCTCTGTGTATGTTGTGTAGCTATCTGAATAATCTCATATAGGATGTGATTGGGTGAGTTCATTTACCAGTCAGATGAAAAGCGTTTTAGTTTAATGGTGTTCATTAGGGATGCACCAGGATTTTTACAGCCGAAACAGATCCAGATACCAATCTTATTTTTTTTTTTTAAGCTTTAATCAGGAGGTCTGTCATAAACAGTTAAATAAAAGCTCTCTGCTCATGGTCACTGTTAATTGAGTTAAAATAATAGCAATGAGAAATACTGTTGGTTATTTGATAAATAAACAAGGATAAAATATTTATTTTTGAAACATCTTAAACAATAAAGAGTCCTAATTAAAAGTAGTCAAACAAAAAAATTATCCATATTAGGAAAAGACTAATAGCCCTCTAAGGAAATAGCAAACTGAGCTTAATGTCAAATTTATATTAAATGCAACCCATAGTAATTAAACATTATCTCATTTCTAATTTTATTTATATTTTATGACGTTATTATAATATAAATATTTTATATAAAATTATTTATTTATAAGTGAACACATTTTCTGTCTTTATATTTTAGTAGTTTTATTTTTGTTTATCAGTTGTTCCTTTTAGATCAGTTTCCCCAGTACAGTGTTGAGGACTAAATCAGAACAAATAAACTGGAGTTGACTTTTCTAGTGATATCTGGCAACCGTGAGTTTAAAAGAAGTCAATGCTCTAATAGAGTTGGTGTAGATGGCAGCAGTGTGCTGTATTTTTACAGACTGAACAGTTGCTACTCTTGACTATGATCGGTGAGGAATTATTTAATAAATAAGTTTGAATTAAACCCCACCTTGTAGCATTATCATAAATATTAATTTACTCCGCCCAACGCCGCTGTGTCTACACGAGCAGGTCACAGTCTCATGTTCAGATCATTTTGCATGATCAATAAAAGATAGCGGCTTGTGAGATCGGGAAGGTGAGAGAAGCAGATGATGTACAGTGTTCCGCTTTTCATCATAATGGCTTCTCTGCAGTATTTCCACACTTGTTCGGTTGACTGAGGTGATGAAACGTAGTGTGAAATTAACTGTTGCGTGTTGCACATAACTTTTGTAATTCCTGTAGTTTTTATTCCGATTGTATTATACAACTCCGAACAGGTCACTCGCACCGGTGCAAATAAATATTTATTCACAGTCACACAAAGTACTTTTCAGTCTCAAATGCGAGTGAAATTGTCGCACTATAGAGCTCTGAGTTTATCAGCAAAGTTTTTTCCTGTTTGGCGTGATGACGTTTAATGTCCCCGACAATCTCTGTAGTGCCATTTTGCAACATGTTAGTGTCATGATTTCCAAAGCGTGTCACGATTCAAAGTACAGATGGAAGCAAGCGCAGATTCTTAAACATTTAATAGCAAACAAACATACAAAACACTCTACAACTAGGAAACAAAACACTGTGGCAAAGACAAAATACAGCAGCATAGACAAAGGTATAGTGAGACGATACAGTGAGACAAAGAGTGCATTGCAAACTGTGACTATATACCAGAGTGTTAATTACCAAGAACGTGAATCAGGTGCAGGTGGTCATGTGACAATGAAGCAGTGGCTGTTGGGAACTGTAGTTCAGAGTTCCCTTACTGATTTCATGACAAAGCGAAGCTTTCAGCTCGAGGGCTAAAATGCTTACTCTGTTTCCGGCTTTTGGAATTACAAAATGAAGTCATTCCTGCACCACTCTATGGTGACTGGCTGTAAGTGTAGGAAGCACTTGAATTAATCTGCAGCGGAATTTTCTATGAGCAGAGGACGAACTTTAAATGTCAATATCGCAGTTGATCATGTTCATGTAATCATGTGCAGTCAAAATCCTAATTGCAATCGATATTTGATTAATTGTGCAGCCCTATTATGTGCTGTAGATGATGAGATATGGATAGTCTTTTACATTGAGGAACATTATTCTGTAATTGTTTCACAAATTGTAGACACAGTTGTTCGCAGATTGGTGAACCTCTGCCCATCTTTACTTCTAAAATACTGTTTTTACAAAAATCATGTTACTGACTTTTTGCCAATTAACCTCCAGCTGATTTTTTTAGTAACATGTACTTTTCGAGCCTTTTGTTGCCACCGTCCCAATTTTTTTTTCACAACCCGGAATTGGACGTGTGTCTTTATTGACTCAACGTTCTGTGAAGAAGATGGTTCGAGTGGCCAAAAATCTCCAAGGATCACAGCTGGAGGATTGACCCCTTCTTGGGGTCAGAAATCTGCAAAAATACAATCCGAAGTCACCTACAGGTTTTTTTGGAAGGGTTTAAAGAAAAATGCTTCTACTCTCATCCAAAAATCAAGTCAAGGGACTTCAGTTTGCCAGACACTACTGGGATTTCAAATGGGATTGGGTTCTGTGGTCAGATGAAACCAAAATAGAGCTTTTTGTCAATAAACACCAGAGGCTGTTTTGGAGCACACAGTGAGGTAGCCATATGGAAAAGTATCTCATGTCCACAGTTAAATATGGTGCTGCCTCTGTAATGTTTTGTAGCTGTTTTTCTGCCAGAGGACCTGGACAGTTTGTTAGAATACAAGGCATCATGACTATCAAATATCAACAGATATTAAATGAAAACCTGAATGCCTCTGCCAAAAAGCTTAAAATGGGCCGTGGTTGGATCTTCCAGTAGGACAATGATCCAAAACATACATTAAAATCAACATAAAATGGTTTACTGACCACAAAATCAAGATTCTGCCATGGCCACCCCAGTGCCCTGACTTGAAACCCATAAAAAACCTGTGGGGTGAACTGAAGAGGATAGTTCACCAGCATGGGCCTGGAAATTTGAAGGATCTGGAGAGATTCTGTATGAAGGAATGGTCCAGATCCCTTGCCATGTATTATCCAACCTCATTATAGGAGAAGACTCAGCGCTGTTATCTTGGCAAATGTAATTAGCACAAAGTATTGACTAAAAGGATGCCAATAATTGTTGCACACCTATATTTATGAAAGATTTTTTTTATAAACCTGTGTTGTGTTTGCAGTTGTTTGATATCCATGAGAGCAGCGAATTTTTGTAAAATTCTTTAACAAAAATATCAAAAGGTTAAACAACAAAGACAATTTTTCACAGCCTTTTTTTCCTCATATTTACCAAGGGTGCCAATATTAGTGTAGGGCACTGTATACAGTATCTCACAAAAGTGAGTACACCCCTCACATTTGTGTAAATATTTGATTATAACTTTTCATGTGACAACACTGAAGAAATGACACTTTGCTACAATGTAAAGTAGTGAGTGTACAGCTTGTGTAACAGTGTAAATTTGCTGTCCCCTCAAAATAACTCAACACAACAGCCATTAATGTCTCAACCACTGGCAACAAAAGTGAGTACACCTCTAAGTGAAAATGTACAAATTGGGCCCAATTAGCCATTTTCCCTCCCCGGTGTAATGTGACTTGTTATAAGGGCTCAAGTGTGAATGGGGAGCAGGTGTGTTAAATTTGTCATTGCTCTCACACTCCCTCATACTGGTCAGTGGAAGTTCAGCATGAAACCTCATTGCAAAGAACTCTCTGAGGATCTGAAAAAAAGAATTGCTTCTCTACATAAAGATGGCCTAGGCTATAAGAAGATTACCAAGACCCTGACACTGAGCTGCAGCATGGTGGCAAAGACCATACAGCGGTTTAACAGTACAGGTTCCCCTCAGAACAGGCCTCGCCATGCTTAACTAAAGAAGTTGTGTGCACGAGCTCAGCGTCATATCCAGAGGTTGTCTTTGGGAAATAGACGTATTAGTGCTGCCAGCATTGCTGCAGAGATTGAAGGGGTGGGGGGGTCAGCCTGTCAGTGCTCAGACCATACGCCGCACACTGCATCAAACTGGTCTGCATGGTGGTCATCCCATAAGGAAGCCTCTTCTAAAGATGATGCACAAGAAAGCCCGCAAACGATGTCCTGTGGTCTGATGAGACCAAGATAAACTTATTTGGTTCAGATGGTGTCAAGCGTGTGTGGCGGCAACCAGGGGAGGAGCACAAAGAAAAGTGTGTCTTGCCTACAGTCAAGCATGGTGGTGTGAGTGTCATGGTCTGGGGCTGTATGAGTGCTGCCGGCACTGGGGAGCTACAGTTCATTGAGGGAACCATGAATGCCAACATATACTGTGACATACTGAAGTAGAGCGTGATCTCCTTCCTTCAGAGACTTGGCTGCAGGGCAGTATTCCAGCATGATAACGACCCCAAACACACCTCCAAGATTGCCACTGCCTTGCTAAAGAAGCTGAGGGTGAAGTTGATGGACTGGCCAAGCATGTCTCCAGACCTAAAACCTATTGAGCATCTGTGGGGCATCCTCAAATGGAAGGTGGAGGAGCACAAGGTCTCTTACAGAAAATTTACACTGTTACACAAGCTGTACACTCACTATTCACATTGTAGCAAAGTGTCATTTCTTCAGTGTTGTCACATGAAAAGATATAATAGATAAATAAATATTTACAAAAATGTGAGGGGTGTACTCACTTATGTGAGATACTGTATAATAACCTCAGACAAGCTCTTTTAGCCTTTTTGAATAGTCCAAGTTTATCTGTCTAAAATTCTACATCTAGGTCAGTTGGCATGCGAATACATTTATTTCTCAACTGAAAAATTCATGAGCTGATAAATATGCATGTCTGTGTCTATGATTCACATTTACAAACTATTAAACATGTTGATACTAATCCCCATTGCATATAATTCCTGCATGTACAATTGTGATTATAAATGTTATTTGCTATTATTATTATTATTATTATTATTATTATTACTTGTACGACTCTACTTACTACATTTATTGATGATATTGATATTACTTAACTGCCAATCAAATGAGTTTTGGGGGTGATTATATGTTACCCAAAGTCTCTGACCAGAAATGAGTTTGTACAGATACACCAATTGAGGAATAACATATCATACCATATCACCTATTTCCTTAGTGGATTTTGAAGTTTAACAAGATTCATTCAGCAGCCAAATTAAGAATAATACAGTGCAATTAAAAATGTGTACACACCCCTTTTTAAATGGCAATTTTTTTGTATTGAAAAAAAAAATGAAACCAAGATTCAACGTGAAATCACAACATACAAAAAAAATATAATAAGTGTAAAACAATCAGAAACATTTTAGGGAAAAAATATTAAAAATAAAAAGGTTACAATAGCCTAGTTGTTTAAGTGTGCACACCCCTAAACTAATACTTTGTATTTAGGAACTTTTCGGATTTATTACATGACTTTTTGGGTAAGCGTCAAAAACATTCTAGATATTTAATATACTGCTTTCTTTAGTAATAATAATAATTGATCAATTTGTATAGCGCTTTTTACAATGGTACATTGTCTAAAAGCAGCTTTACAGAAATATCATTTTACATTTTACAAGCGACTTACTAATGAGTGCACACTCACATACCAATGGTAGCAGAGCTGCCATGCAAGGTGCTAGCTTGCCATTGGGGGCAACTTAGGGTTCAGTGTCTTGCCCAAGGACACTTCGGCATGGGATCACCCGGGCCGGGATTCGAACCGCCAACCCCACGGTTAGTGGATTAGTGGACAACCCGCTCTACCCACTGAGCCACAGCCGCCCTACAATGACATACAGACATTTTTCTGTAACATTTAATTTTGTGCAAACTAATGTTTGGGAATCTAAAGTGGTTTTGTAATGATTTGATAATGTAGAAGTCATAAAATAAAAAATCTATAACAAAATTTGTGCTAAAAAAATAAGGTACCTAAAACTTACTGACATTACTGTATTACTGCAGTTCCTTTAATGTTCCTGTAAATCTCTTGGCAGCCTCCCTGTTAAGTTTTTGTTTTGTACAATTATAAATTATAAAAATCACTGTTTTTATATACGTTGTATTTTCACATTGGGGGGGGGGGATTCTGCTTTGATTTGTCATTGTTTAATTTTTTTTTTACATCACAAAAACCAAACATTTTAATAGGGGTGTGTGGACTTTTTATATCCATTGTAGTTGTATGAACAGCCAAGAAGTTAAGCATTTTTTTTTTTTGCTACTGTGTATCTCATGATTTGATTGCCATGTTCATTATGTTAACAGTCATATATCACAAAGAAACCATTCAGCATCCACTGATTATATAGACTTAGAACATGGGTTGATTGTAATCTTTTCAATTTCAATGTACAATTAGAATAATGATATTGCTTTCTTTAATTGATTATGCAACTAATCATAACATTATACAGAGGTGGCTTGTCCACTGGGGCAGGTAAGGCCCCACCATATACATCAGACGTTCAACAAATAATCATCTTCATAAAGTCTTCATTACCAACTAAACACGTTTTAAATTCAACAAAATACTAATCACCTCTTTCGAGTGACTAATGATTTGAAACATGTTGCTATTTGACAGACAAGATGTTCTACTGAATTGCTCACCTTTCTGTTGAGCACTTATAGCTTCTATTATTATTGCTCATAATGTTCACAAAACAAGAAGTGCAACAAGGCCTATCAGGGTAGGATTAACACTGCCCCATGTTCATTGGAAAATCACAAGTATTAAACATAATACATTTTCTGGATAAACCTGGATAATGAAATAACCTCAAACAGAACAAATATATATTTAAATCTGCTCAAAACAAGCTTCTAGACTGTTCGCTGGATGACTGTTGTCGACTCTCATCTACCTATTATGGAGTTACTCTATAAATTTGCCAGGTAGTAGCTTACAGAATAAATCATACTTAATTTTCTTTTGCATTATTTGATTATTAATTTTGCCCTGTCCCACCAAAATCTCGGGTCACCAGCAGCTACTGATTCTAATAATCTTAAACTGAATAACAGTCACCTATAGCTGACAACTTTTTCTTTTCTGTCTGTACTGCTGACTTCAAAATGTAAGAAATTGCTTGGGGTATCCCTAAAGAATAAGCCACTTCAAGTCCAGAAGAACCTTGAATAAAAACAAAAGATGATATATATATATAGTAGATTTAATGATATATTGTAGATCCTTGTGGCGCACGGTGGCGTAGTGGTTAGAACGTTCACCTCACACCTCCAGGGTCCGGGGTTCGAGTCCCACCAGGGCTGCGTGTGCAGAGTTTGCATGTTCTCCCCGTTCGTCGGGGGTTTCCGCCGGGTACTCCAGTTTCCTCCCCCAGTCCAAAGACACGCATGGTAGGCTGATTGGTGTGTCCAAAGTGTCCGTAGTGTATGAATGAGTATGTGAGTGTGTACCCAGCCGTGTGACTGGCAGCAGCTACACGACGGTCCCAAGCCCGGATAAATAGGGAGGGGTGGGGAATGCAATGGCAAACCACCCCACTACTTCTGCCGAAATGCTTTGTGTATCACATCAATGAAATACATGGAGAGTGATGACCCATAACGTGACCGAAGATCAGTCTCGACTAATAGGTGATATAGAGACAGTAGATCCTTAGCTGATCCACTTTGGACTTCATTCCACTCACAGTTTATTAATTGAGTTCAATTCGTTTTCCTCACTCAATCTCTCGACATATAAACATACATATGTACACTGATCAGCCATAACATTAAAACCACTGACGGGTGACGTGAATAACACTGATTGTCTCATTACAGCTGTACCTGTTAAGGGGTGAGATATATTAGGCAGCAAGTGAACAGGCAGTTCTCAAAGTTGATGTGTTGGAAGAAGACACGCACACATCCCTGACATTATGAGTGTTCAAAGGAAAGCAGATTGGCTCTGCTGACTGCACCACTCGCCCCTGAGACTCAGTAGCAGAATGCGTCACATTTTTTAGCCATTCCTCCTTCATCTCCCTCTGGCATGAGAAGCAACACAGAAGCATTAAGCCATCCTGGATCTCACACACTGCTCTGGACTTTAACTTTTGATACACACATTCAATATAAATGCTCCTTATTTTTTAACTTGCAAGAGTTTGAATTTACACTATTATCTTTTTTGCACAATTATCTAATGATCACACCATATCTTCAGTCATTCATTCGTTATCTCCAGATAAGCCATTTTCTAAAGTTAACAAACCAGATGATGCTTCAAAATGGCAAGAGCGCCAATCAACACATTCAATTCATTTCATTTTGAAGCACTGGCATATCACTTAGAATGCTAGAAAGTTAACAACTTTAAGTAATTGTCTGATATTCAAGATCAGAGAGAAAACTGCTGCTAAAGAATTGTTTGTTTTTGATTGCCATTGATAACCCAAAAAATATGAGGTAAATCAATAGTTAGCATTTTAGGCATATGCAGCTAATCTGAGTGCAGTGGAGCTCTGTGAAAATGAGATGCAACAAGGATAATAGGGCAGATATAACAATTATATAGTGATACGTTTTCTCTTTGTACCATGTAGTAATATAAAACACGCTTAAAACGTGTGTACTAAAATTGGGTTTCAGGGATTGCAAAAAATTTCATGTACTTATTATCACATAATATGCATATATATTTTACTTGCAAGAACTACAAATCACCAGCCATTGTGGTATGTCTATCTGCAGGGTTAGACACCTATTACATACATCTTTCCATATTTTTCCATTAGTAATATTTTTGTATTTTTTCAGTCCATATTAATATCAGCTGGCTCAGAGCCAGATGACGGACATTGACACTTATTATTTTGGTATGATTTTTACTGTCATATAATAAGGAGGTAACTCTGGACTTCATTTCTGAGCAGCCACTGCACCATACTACACTGTCACATGACCACCTGCACCTGTGTTTGTACTGCTTCCTCGTCTCACGTAATTGTCTTTCCATACTTTTGTCCATGTGTCTATGTTTGGTTTTGCCACAGTATTTTGCCTTGTGTTATTGTGTCTTTGTTGTTTTTGTCTGTTTGTTTATTAAATGTTTGAAGATCCGCGCCTGCTACCGAATCCTTATTTGAAACATGACATTTACTAAGATGATACAACAAACATTTTACAAGGATTTGGGAAAAAATACAGACAGTGATCGAGCTGCACTTTTAACAATGAAAAGATTGTTAAAAACACCATCCATTTGACTGGTTGTGGGATAAGAAAAGGATCATATAAGCTCATCAAAACAGAGAAGGCAGCCACTTTCATCAATAATCATTAAATCCTTAAACGCAATTGTGACCATAGACAGCAGGCTGTGAAATCAGATGTGATTACTATTTTGTGGAAGATATAGGCGGTGACAG
Organism: Noturus placidus; assembly: GCA_022414735.1. Lineage (NCBI taxonomy): Eukaryota > Metazoa > Chordata > Actinopteri > Siluriformes > Ictaluridae > Noturus > Noturus placidus. Next base: position 75,922 of record JAFFST010052949.1, read on the forward strand.
AGATGTAAGGTCTGTTGGTTCTGTTACACAGCACTTGTAGAATACTAAACCTCGCCTCTGTCTGCATGTGATAAAGCTTAATATCTCTATCTCTCTCTCTCCTCCCATATTTCTCCCCCACCTTCTCTCTCTCTTCCCACGTGATTTTCTAGTCACAGGAGTCTTGGTCAAGCCGAGTTGAAAGGTTCAGCAAGTTGTCTGTTCAATTTAGTGCTAGACACCCCTTCCCTCCCACCATCCCTCCTTCCCTCCCTCTATGGTGACAATTTTTTCCAATCCTTGAGCCTGTTCTAGTTGGTGCATCTGAAAGAGAATAATCAAATTTGCTCTTTTAGCTTCAAGACGCATTATAAATAGATGACTTTAATTATTTTCCTGTTTGGCAGTAAAGGGCTTTTGCGGGTTGCTAGTGTGTGTGTGTGTGTGTGTGTGTGTGTGTGTGTGTGTGTGTGTGTGTGTGTTTGTGTAAAACAGAAACTGGTGACACACTCATAATTGGTCACTGTCAGCAGAAGCCTGTCTCTCACATGGCAGCTAATGAAGTCAGGGACTGGAAATAGGGCAATAGTAAAAGTGGCCAAAGGAGCCTGAGATGAGTTACATTTCTAACACACTGGCGCAGGCTCCTTTTGGACTTGCTTTACAATTAAATGAGCTATCTCCCTGTCCGAGGTGCAGAAAGTACCGAATTCAACATAGAGACTCATAGCAAGGCTAGAATCTGGATACCTATACTGATACAGTGCCTTGCGAAAGTATTCGGCCCCCTTGAACTGTTCGACTTTTTGCCACATTTCAGGCCTCAAACATAAAGCTATAAAACTGTAATTTTTTGTGAAGAATCAACAACAGGTGGGACACAATCATGAAGTGGAACGAAATTTATTGGATATTTCAAACTTTTTCAACAAATAAAAAACTGAAAAATTGGGCGAGCAAAATTATTCAGCCCCTTTACTTTCAGTGCAGCAAACTCTCTCTGGAAGTTCAGTGAGGATCTCTGAATGATCCAGTGTTGACCTTAATGTCTAATGTTGATAAATAGAATCCACCTGTGTGTAATCAAGTCTCCGTATAAATGCACCTGCTCTGTGATAGTCTCAGAGGTCCGTTTAATGCACAGAGAGCATAATGAAGAACAAGGAACACACCAGGTAGGTCCGAGATACTGTTGTGAAGAAGTTTAAAGCCAGATTTGGATACAGAAAGATTTCCCAAGCTTTAAACATCCCAAGGAGCATTGTGCAAGCGATAATATTGAAATGAAAGGAGTATCAGACCACTGCAAATCTACCAAGATCCGGCCGTCCCTCTAAACGTTTAGCTCGTACAAGGAGAAGACTGATCAGAGATGCAGCCAAGAGGCCCATGATCACTCTGGATGATCTGCAGAGATCTACAGCTGAGGTGGGAGACTCTGTCCATAGGACAACAATCAGTCGTATACTGCACAAATCTGGCCTTTATGGAAGAGTGGCAAGAAGAAAGCCATTTCTCAAAG
>JAFFST010052949.1:96173-106563 GCA_022414735.1 Noturus placidus
TCAATATTGAAGACACCTGGTGCCACACTCTAATCAGCTAATTACCTCAAAACACCTGCAAAGGCTTTAAATGGTCTCTCAGTCTAGTTCTGTAGGCTACACAATCATGGGGAAGACTGCTGACTTGACAGCTGTCCAAAAGATGACCATTGACACCTTGCACAAGGAGGACAAGACACAAAAGGTCATTTCTAAAGAGGCTGGCTGTTCACAGAGCTCTGTGTCCAAGCACATTAATAAAGAGGTGAAAGGAAGAAAAAGATGTGGTAGAAAAAAGTGTACAAGGAATAGGGATAACCGCACCCTGGAGAGGATTGTGAAACAAAACCCAGTCAAAGATGTGGGGGAGATTCACAAAGACTGGACTGCAGCTGGAGTCAGTGCTTCAAGAACCACCACACACAGACATATGCAAGATATGGGTTTCAGCTGTTGCATTCCTTGTGTCAAGCCACTCTTGAACAAGACACAGCGTTAGAAGCGTCTAAAGACAAAAAGGACCGGACTACTGTTGAGTGGTCCAAAGTTATGTTCTCTGATGAAAGTAAATTTTGCATTTCCTTTGGAAATCAAGGTCCCAGAGTCTGGAGGAAGAGTGGAGAGGCGTTCCACAGAATCCACGTTGCTTGAAGTCCAGTGTAAGGTTTCCACAGTCAGTGATGGTTTGGGGTACCATGTCATATGCTGGTGTTGGTCCACTGTGTCTTCTGAGGTCCAAGGTTAAGACAGCCGTCCACCATGAAGTTTTAGAACTTCTGTTCATGTTTCTCTGCAGGATCCATGTGATGGCAGGGCGGGTACCTGCAGGGGCACAGCTGTCTGCGATTGGTGTGGAAATGGAAACTACCTTTGTGCAGAACCTGAAACATGCTGCTGATTTTCTATCAAAGGTAAAACAAGCCTTAATCCCTTCCAGTCATCTTCTACCAAGGTTTAGTGTATTATTAGAGAACTGGCCTTGTTCGTGCTGGAGAAGAGACAGATCTTTTTCTGTGGCATGGATGTCAGGATTGGTAATGTCAGGATTACAAAATGTCTCAGTATTAAGGCAACCCATAACACAAGGACTTGTCTTATAACCTTGGAGATAAAAAAAAAAAAAAAACAGCTCTGTAACAAACTAGACTTGATCACAAGCAGTGAGAGTATGTAAATCTATAGTAGTCACTCTAAAATGGACTCCAAAACCAAAAAGAGGCAGCACACAAATTACACAGCTTGTGTATGAGAATAAAAATAAACTAGACTAGAACATTGTGGATAACAAGGAATACATTTAAAAATTCATCAACATTGGGGAAAAACAAGGGCACACCACTCCTTATATTCACTGACTGTACACACTTTGGAAAGCACAAAGACAAATATACACTGAGTAATGGGGATAAAACACAGAAACAGCTCTAACAGCGATCAAAAAGAGACGAGACCTTTATCGTCATATACATATACTTGTGTGTAGAGTACAGAACAATGTTTTTCGTTGCATGTTCCAGACTGGAATAAAAGTTGGGTTCAGAGCACAGTGTCAGCTCTAGCTTCCCTGTAGTAATTCAGGGATAAAGGCCTCGCTCAAGTCCCCAATAATGGCAGTGCTGGAACTTAAATGCTTACCCTACTGATGAATAGTCCTTAACTTGAACCATAGAGTCAAAATTTGAAAGAGCAATGATGAAGTAAGAAATAAGAAGAATGCAAAAACATCTGTCAGTTTCTTGAAGGACTGATGCGGTTCCTCTGATAAGTGGAGAAATATTTTAAACATTATAATCCAGCATCCTACTGCTACACTGACCGTGTGACTTGTGGTGGTGGATTTAAGGCAGAGTTAAGGTGAATCACAATCTAGACCTTTTCACATGTTACAAATGGACTTTATTATTTTTGTTTTTTACTTTTTTCATAATTGGCTTACTTCACGTATTAGACTCTGAATATGAATGAGGAAAAAAACATACTACCCATTTTTATCTGTTAAATGTAATGATGGCATTGCAAACTATGTATTTTTCAGTGTTTATACTACTTTGTAGTATACATTTTGGAGCACAGAAAGTGCAATGCTTGTTTAATTTTCAGGAAGGCATTATGGGATTGATTGAGCCTATCAACACAAGGATAACTGACCCTCAATACTTCCTGGACTCGCCACATCAGGGTAACTCTGGATTTCATCTCGAGTCACTGTACATACTCTGAAATATACATTTGATTCAAATTGTAGTTTAGGTCTGAAACAAGGAGCTTACATGGTAAACAAACCATAGGACATACATAGCTCTACTGTATTTACTATTTAAAAAGAATATTATTCACTGATGCTTGCCCCCACTGATGTTTGTTTCTTCTTATAGCAGCTGCAATCCTTCAGAAAGTTGGCCATCCAAACATCAAACTGCAGATGGTGAGTCAAAAAAAAACATTACATTTCATTTACAATGGTTTCTTATAATATCAGGAAATATGCTTATTCGGTCTTGTTTCTATATTCATTAATAAAACACATTTTATTCTAGTCAAGTATTCTAAATAATACCTGCAACAAATCAGTACGAAGGTACCGTACATCTGGAAAGTATTCACAGCGCTTCACTTTTCCCACATTTTGTTATGTTACAGCCTTATTCCAAAATGGATTAAAATCATTATTTTCCTCAAAATTCTACAAACAATACTCCATAATGACAATGTGAAAGAAGTTTGTTTGAAATCTTTGCAAATTTATTACAAATAAAATAGAAAAAAGCACATGTACATAAGTATTCACAGCCTTTGCTCAATACTTTGTTGAAGCACCTTTGGCATCAATTACAGCCTCAAATCTTTTTGAGAATGATGCTAAAAGCTTGGCACACTTATTTTTGTGCAGTTTCTCCCATTTTTCTTTGCAGGACCTCTCAAGCTCCATCAGGTTGGATGGGGAGCGTTGGTTTACAGCCATTTTCAGATCTCTCCAGAGATGTTCAATCGGGTTCAAGTCTGGGCTCTGGCTGGGCCACTCAAGGACATTCACGGAGTTGTCCTGTAGCCACTTCTTCGTTATTTTAAAAATAAAATACAAAAAAGCACATGTACATAAGTATTCACAGCCTTTGTCATGACACTCAAAATTGAGCTCAGGTGCATCCTGTTTCCACTGATCATAGGTCAGATGTTTCTACAACTTGGAGTCCACCTGTGGTAAATTCAGTTGATTGGACATGATTTGGAAAGGCACACACCTGTTTATATAAGGTCCCACAGTTAACAATGCATGTCAGAGCACAAACCAAGCCATGAAGTCCAAGGAACTGTCTGGAGACCTGAGAGACAGGATTGTATCGAGGCACAGATCTGGAGGAGGGTACAGAAACATTTCTGCAGCATTGAAGATCCCAATGAGCACAGTGGCCTCCATCATCCGTAAATGTAAGAAGTTTGGAACCAGCAGGACTTTTCCTAGAGCTGGTAGCCCAGCCAAACGGAGCGATCGGAGGGCAGGGCTTTAGGCAGGGAGGTGATCAAAAACCTGATGGTCACTCTGACAGAGCTCCAGCGTGTTTCTGTGGAGAGTGGAGAACCTTCCAGAAGAACAACCATCGCTGCAGCAATCAGGCCTGAATGGTAGAGTGGCCAGACGGAAGCCTTTCCTCAGTAAAAGGCACATGACCTCCTGCCTGGAGTTTGCCAAAAGATTGAACAAAGATTGAACTCTTTGGCCTGAATGGCAAGCATCATGTCTGGAGGAAACCAGGCACCAATCATCACCTGGCTAATGCCATCCCCACAGTGAATCATAGTGGTGTATGTACATGTGCTTTTCTTGGTTTTTATTTTTAATAAATTTGCAAAGATTTCAACAAACTTCTTTCACATTGTCATTATGGGGTATTGTTTGTAGAATTTTGAGGAAAATAATGATTTTAATCCATTTTGGAATAAGGCTGTAACATAACAAAATGTGGGAAAAGGGAAGCGCTGTGAATACTTTCTGGATGTACTGTATAGCAGAATAACACAGATGACAGCACAAAAACCATTAAAATAATTATTTGCAGAAAATGCACATTCCTTATATTATATAAGAGGGAAAGTTGTATCCTGCTTTAATAAACTAATGAAGAATAAAAATTGGTTTAAAAAAACGTTCCCAAACCACACTGGGGAAAGTACTGCATCTACATTGCAGTGTTATATGCCATTTCATGTCCCCCCACAATTATTCCAACTATACATTGGTGCACATGATTGCACTACTGATACTCCCAGGAGTTCTGATCCATATACAAGTCAAGTATAGTTACAGCAATTAAAGTAGAGAGAAATGTCTAACCCAAGACATTGTCTAATCAAGATCCTGAACAGAATAGTGCCTTGGATATATTGCAATTTCCAGATTATAGGGACACATTTTTTGTTCAAGCCCAATGCATTCTGTCTCGTTTCATACAGCCAGTGTGACCTTGCAAAAACATTACACTACAGCTCTGTTGTGAATTCTAGATAGTGTAACCATCTGCATTCCTGTTCTAGCTATCTGTGTTAAGCTATAGGACAGATAATAGTTTTTTTTTTTTTTTTTTTTTTAATTAAGAGACTTGCAGTATGGCCCTTCAAGGGATCACAAAAATGCACAGGCAGAATTTGAGTTTGACACCCTTGCTCTAAATAATAAAACATTTTAGCCGTAGCCTATAGGACTAATGTTTGGTAGCATATATATGTAAAGTTGATCATGACATAAAGGTTATAAAGAGTGCTTATTCAGAATAGACTATTTCAAGCATTGCAAAATAAATGTCATCTTAGCAATTGAAAATATCTTTAATATAGTCAAATGTATCAAGTATTTCTTATTAAAGATTGTTCTAGACATTATTACTCATTTGAAGCTTGCAGTTTTCTTATTCTATTGACCGATAATTTTGCTTCTTTGTAGAAATAAATGCTTAAAATGAGCAAAATAGTCTGGCAGTAAAATAGGAAAACTACAAGCTTCAAATGAAATGTCTAGAAGTGTGTTTCATAATATTTACGTTATTGTAATCTTATAATAGGAAATACTAAATAGATTTGACTATATTCAAGGTATTTTCACTTGCTAAAATGTCATTCTTGCCAGTATGTGCAGTTGATACTGGTATGGACGGTAATGAAATGCTCATAACTGTTTTCTAAAGGTAAAGAAACCACATTCCAATAGTTCTTGATTTTGTAGCTAAATAAATCAGATCTGGTGACTTTGTTTTGCAGCCTGAAAGCACAAAGCTAAGCAGCAGAGAAATGGCTATAATGCGTCTCAGCTCACTTTCTGTTGTCAGCTTTTACTCTGAAGAGACATTAGAGCAAGGGGATACAGTGAGATGTGATTAAGGACAGTGAAGATAAAACACCATTTGAGAAGGATGAGATTTCTCCTAAATCACAGAAGTCTCTTGAGGTTTCTATGTGCGCTTGACATTAGCCATCATTTTCTTCTCTCCTGCAGGACATTTTCCACTGGCAGATAATGGACGGGAACCTGACGCAGAACATCCGGAGATATTTCCCCTTAATAGGCAAGGAATACACTCAACATCTAGTTTTGAAATTTCCAGAGGAAATGTATTTGTTATAAGCAAAGCAAAAACCACTCAGTTGTAAGTCTCAGTGGAAGGTGAACTATATAAGCAATAGTATACATTCTTATGTGTTTTATGCACACTTGTGACCAGGCCTTTGAAGCTTTTTGGAAGGTTTGTAAATCACTTTTGAGAGGATTGCTCTCTGAAACAGAAACATCAACCATACCGCAAACCTGTGTAGTGATTAGCCAGTAGTGACGTATGAAGTGGAGTGGGAACTCGTATGAGCTTTAATGGAAAGTGCAAAGACCCTGCTGTACATTGTTAGATCTCTTCAGGTTATACTCCATCATCCAAAATGGATGCAGTAAAACGGTAGCATCCTTTCTGAAACAAAATGCACATTTTTACCTATTACTACTTCCTGTTTACTACCTCGCCCCAGTTTAATGGAAACCTGCAAATATGTACTGTAAGAACCTCCTACAGATTCTTGCAGAAGTTGGAAGAAGCACAGACCAGCCTTGGGATTGTTAGTAAATCCACAGATAAAAAAAAATGTTTGCTTAACATTGCTAACAAATCCTAGCATGTAGGGGTAATGTTAACTACCTAGCTAATTTGTTTGTTTATTGTTTTTTTTGTTTTGTTTTTTTGGATGTACGCAATGCAATATTTTGTTGTGATGCTACTTGACACCTGTTTTAGCTGAGAAAGCTAAAGCAGATTTTCGGGTTTCTCCAAAATCACTGTAGCAAGGGGTTTAAAAAAATGCTATGGCTAGAGGGGGTGCATGGTGGTTGGCACGTTCGCCTCACACCTCCAGGGTCAGTGGTTTGATTCCTACCGTGGCCCTGTGTGTGTGGAGTTTGCATGTTCTCCCCGTGCTGCGGTGGTTTCCTCCCCCAGTCCAAAGACATGCATGGTAGGCTGATTGGCGTGTCCAAAGAGTCCGTAATGTATGAATTTGTGTGTGAATGTGTATGTGATTGTGCCCTGCGATGAATTGGCAGGGTGTCCCTCGCCATGTGCTCGATGATCCCTGGGATAGGCTCCAGGTTCCCCGTGACCCTGAAGTAAGGATAAGCGGGGTAGAAGATGCATGGATGTATGCTAGGCTAGATATTGGCACCTCTGCATATTATACTGAATATTAGTGATGATCAGACCCATTACTGTGTCATCCATGATTTGACAAAGATGATTAGCAAGTGATTCATTCTAGAAATTGTATAAGCATCCCGCCTGTATTTTTGATCATTTTACAATTAAAGTGTTGCAATAACAGAGAAAATAGGAAATTAGTTCCTAGTGCAGATTAGTCCATTAAGCAGTGACAGGAATGTTTTTTTTTTTTTTTTAAACAATGTTCTAAAGAGTCTTTATCTATTTATTTAATACATACAGTACAATTGCATGTATTGGGTAAGGATCTGATGGCTTATTAAACAGAACAGCAGCAAAAAAAAACAAAACGGGGCATAGTTTTAAAGACACAAACTGTATACAAATGAAGTATAATGACCGCATTCAGTGATCTTTATGATTGAAGAGTGCATGAAAAGACAGAAATTGCTTTTATTTTATACCTTGGCTTTAAATGTCAGACTGCACATTTTAGATGAACTTTAACTGAAGTGATGCCCTTACTCATCTTATTACCACTGCAGATGTCAGAGAAGTGCTCTCCTTCACTATGCATTAAAACGTCCCTCGTCTGTATCGACTGCAGTTGAGTAGTGCATGCTTAAAATCGTTCCAGGATTGTTTGATTTTGAATGTTTTCGTACTTGATCATTTCATTCTTTATATTACTGCTTGTAATTTGTTCTTTTATAACAAGCACTTAGAAATGTGACTGTAAATTGAATGTGCTATGGCTCTGTGCCATAAAGCTTTTTAAAATAATCAGCCTCATTCAATTATAAATCAGGTTTATTACTATAATAGGTGCGGTGTTTGTTTGCATGCAGGTCACATCCAGGTTGCTCAAGTTCCTGATCGCCATGAACCCAATAGTCCTGGAGAGATCAACTTCCCCTACATCTTTAAGCTGCTGGAGGAACTGGGTTACGAGGGATATGTGGGTTGTGAATACAAACCTCTGGGTGAGTGCTTGACTGGCTCTGATTAAAGAGATATGTGTGCGTGTGTCCAGCATTATGTTTTCTATACTTCTAAATTTCACAGTAAAAGAAATGAAGCAGTGGTTCTCAATACTTGTCTTAGGAACATTACATTTATGGTATTTAGCAGATGCCCTTATCCAGAGCAACTTGTATATATCCCATTTATACAACTGAGCAGTTGATGGTTAAGGTCCCAACAGTGGCAGCTTGGTGGTGCTGGAATCATGACCTTCTGGTCAGAAATCCAATGCCTTAACCGCTGCGCTACCACTGCAGCTGCACCACTGCAACATAAAATATTTGAGATGTGTTTAGATATTTGATACAGGTAAGAATACTAGAGCAAGTAAGACTCCACAGTGCACTGGTATCTTCAGGATGCGATCCTTGAATTCATACAAGGAAGCCACAAGCATTACGTTTTTTGCATATATAATTTTATTAGTTATGATGTAGTGAAGAACAGACCAAATTATTGGCTCAAGTAGCTTCTTTGGGCCAATCATCATTGTGTGAATTGTCCAGCATCCCCCAGTTCTAGTTTATACGAAGCTCACTTTCAACAAAGATTACAGGGAGGAAAAAAAATTGTAATCCATGAATGCAGCACTGAATTCCCAATTTTATCTTTTTAAAACCCATAGTTACCCCTAGTAATGCTTTGATTTGACTGAGCCTATTTATTTCAACAAGTCACTTAGTTTATACCTGTCAAACCTTTACAACGGTGCTATTTTTCAGACAAAAGCCTGAAATTATAAAAGTATTCATTACCAGCATAAAGAGCATCAGGATTGTAAGAAAATAATCTGTGCATTGTAATCTAACATCAAGGACGTAAAAACGCAACTCGGCCACAGCTCTTGATTTATGAATCTGATTATAATTTTATGACGTACAAATCCTTAATCAGCTTACAGTATTTGTGTGTGATTACTTTTGACAGTTCATTGTAGTCTAGCCAGCTTCACTATTATGATACACGATGCAGAATACATGTATCTTGTTTAAGCTAGTTGTATCTTGCTCTGTAACTTTAAAGCAAGCACACAGCTGGATAACCAATCATGAATATTTCATGTTACTTATTCGTAATAGAAGTATGTTTAAAACAAAAATACAAAACATAAGGAGATATGTATATAAAGTATAGACTAGTGTAAATGTTGGCTTCTACCATTTATTATTGGAACAAAAACCTGGAGAATACAAGAGACAGCTGGGGGTTGACTTGTTGCTTTTTAAATTAGAACAACCACCAAGAATTAAAGACAAATGTGATGCAAATGTAAAGTCTTTTATATGAAAGTAGATATTTATTTACGTTTTGTGACAAAGGCCAGTTTGTAATGAATACAAAAATGTTCAAAGAGGCGTTTTATTTGCTGAAATGGTTCTCTGCTCTTTTCAGGTTCTACAGAACATGGCCTGGGTTGGATGAAAAAATACCAGGAGCGTTAACACTGACAAATCACGTGTAAAACCCACACCCTGTTCACTACATAGTGCAGTGACTTTGTACATGTCTGTAATACTCCCTCAAGAATTCAACAAAGCACCACAAAAAATAGCTTCCAAACGATGTTATAATAATTGATATGGAAGATCCATAATGACTATCCAAACTTTGGACCGATGACAGCATTTATTTAGATAGGGTCCATGTAATAAAATGCTTTGGAACACATCAGCAATGATCTGATGAATGTGAAACTAGAGCTCCAGACAAAATTATAGATGATTGATTTCATTAAAAGAGGTCAATCGAATCACATTGTCACTGTGCACTGTTGAGGCGTTGTCTCACCAAAACACATTAACTCCCTGACATGCTGACACTACAGCAACCATTTTACTAAATTAGAAATTAGTTACTGAGTCTGCTGTAGTCCACCATGTGGCCTATATAGTTTATAGTGTGTGGTTTGGGACCAGTCCCATGTTTCAGTTTTATTAGAATATAATAGAGCCTTTGCTGTCAGCAACATTTAATCTAGGAGGAAATCTCTTACTCCCATATACTGTACAGGGCGAATTAGCACGTCTCGCCTGCTTCGCAGAAACTAAGGATAGAAGCACATTTTCAGAAATTGGGGCAGTAATTACACAGATTTACTGATAGGACTGTTTGGATGGAGCCTTTTAGAAGTTTAGGGTGCTTTTGTTGAGGACTTACTGTACATCAATACATACTCGAGAGAGATTCTATGATGAAATTGCTATGATGACGAAGTTGTAAATTTCACAATATAATATTTTGTTAGGAAAAGGACAATAGGTGCACACGGCAAGAGTGCTGTGATGGATTTAAAAAAAAAAAAACATGTACACTTTATCAATCACACTTACCTTGTTAGTCCACATCTTTGTCCAGCACAGTGTGTGTATAAATCATTCTCAGAATGTACATCAGTGTGATTTTTCCCAACCATAGGATGCTGTTGACTTGAAAAGTTAGATAAGATTACCTTAAAATTCATAATATTTAATATCAATATGTTGCATTTTAATTATCAAGTCTTAAATTCGAGCCTGTGGTTTAACATCTTGTTCGATCTGTAATCGCAAATGACCACCTGAGATTTTTCTGGTTTCACATACAGTGGGGGGAAAAAAGTATTTGATCCCCTGCTGATTTTGTACGTTTTCCCACTGACAAAGAAATGATCAGTCTATAATTTTAATGGTAGATTTATTTGAACAGTGAGAGACAGAATA
>JAFFST010052961.1:0-16338 GCA_022414735.1 Noturus placidus
AACTGGTTTATAAACAAAATGAACAGTACTATAACTGGTTTATAAACACAATGAGCAGCACTCTAACTGGCTTATAAACACAATGAACAGTGCTATAACTGGTTTATAAACAAATGAACCGCACTATAACTGGTTTATAAACACAAGGAACAGCGCTGGTTTATAAACACAATGAACAGAACTATAACTGGTTTATAAACACAATGAACAGCGCTATAACAGGTTTATAAAGACAATGAACAGCACTATAACTGGTTTATAAACACAATGAGCAGCACTATAACTGGTTTATAAACACAATGAACAGCACTATAACAGGTTTATAAGCACAATGAAGAGCGCTAGAACTGGTTTATAAACTCAATGAACAGCACTATAACTGGTTTATAAACACAATGAACAGTGCTATAACTGGTTTATAAACACAATGAGCAGTGCAATAACAGGTTTAAAAACAAATGAACCGCACTATAACTGGTTTATAAACACAATGAACAGCACTATAACTGGTTTATAAACACAATGAACAGCGCCATAACTGGTTTACAAACACAATGAGCAGCGCTATAACTGGTTTATAAACACAATGAACAGCACTATAACTGGTTTATAAACACAATGAGCAGCACTATAACTGGTTTATAAACAAAATGAACAGCACTATACCTGGTTTATAAACACAATGAGCAGCACTATAACTGGTTTATAAATACAATGAACAGCACTATAACTGGTTTATAAACACAATGAACAGTGCTATAACTGGTTTATAAACACAATGAGCAGTGCTATAACAGGTTTATAAACTCAATGAGCAGCACTAAAACAGGTTTATAAACAAATGAACCGCACTATAACTCGTTTATAAACACAATGAACAGCACTATAACTGATTTATAAACACAAGGAACAGCGCTGGTTTATAAACACAATGAACAGCACTATAACTGATTTATGAACACAATGAACAGCGCTATAACTGGTTTATAAAAACAATGAACAGCGCTATGACAGGATTATAAACACAATGAACAGCACTATAACGGGTTTATAAACACAATGACCAGCACTATAACTGGTTTATAAACACAATGAACAGCACTATAACTGGTTTATAAACACAATGAGCAGCACTATAACTGGTTTATAAACAAAATGAACTGTACTATAACTGGTTTATAAGCACAATGAACAGCACTATACCTGGTTTATAAACACAATGAGCAGCACTATAACTGGTTTATAAACACAATGAACTGTGCTATAACAGGTTTATAAACACAATGAACAGCACTATAACTGGTTTATAAACTCAATGAGCAGCACTATAACTGGTTTATAAACACAATGAACAGCACTATATCTGGTTTATAAAAACAATGAACAACGCTATAACAGGTTTATAAACACAATGAGCAGCGCAATAACAGGTTTATAAACACAATGAACAGCACTATAACTGGTTTATGAGCAGCACTATAACTGGTTTATAAAGACAATGAACAGCGCCATAACTGGTTTATAAACACAATGAGCAGCACTATAACGGATTTATAAACACAATGAACAGCGCTATAACTAGTTTATAAGCAGAATAAGCAGCACTATAACTGGTTTATAAACACAATGAGCAGTGCTATAACAGGTTTATAAACAAATGAACCGCACTATAACTGGTTTATAAACACAATGAACAGTGCTATAACTGGTTTATAATCACAATGAGCAGCACTATAACTGGTTCATAAACAAAATGAACAGTAATATAACTGGTTTATAAACACAATGAGCAGCACTCTAACTGGTTTATAAACACAATGAACAGCACTCTAACTGGCTTATAAACAAATGAACCGCACTCTAACTGGCTTATAAACAAATGAACCGCACTCTAACTGGTTTATAAACAAATGAGCCGCACTTTAACTGGTTTATAAACACAATGAACAGCACTATAACTGGTTTATAAACACAATGAGCAGCACTATAACTGGTTTATAAACACAATGAACAGTGCTATAACTGGTTTATAAACACAATGAGCAGCACTATAACTGGTTTATGAACACAATGAACAATGCTATAACAGGTTTATAAACACAATGAACAGCGCGATAACAGGTTTATAAACACAATGAGCAGCGGTATAACAGGTTTATAAACACAATGAACAGCACTACAACTGGTTTATAAACACAATGACCAGCGCTAGAACAGGTTTATAAACACAATGAACAGCGCTATAACAGGTTTATAAACACAATGAACAGCACTATAACGGGTGTATAAACACAATGAGCAGCACTATAACTGGTTTATAAACACAATGAACGGTGCCATAACTGGTTTATAAACACAATGAGCAGCACTATAACTGGTTTATAAAGACAATGAATGGTGCCATAACGGGTGTATAAACACAATGAGCAGCACTATAACTGGTTTATAAACACAATGAACGTTGCCATAACTGGTTTATAAACACAATGAGCAGCACTATAACTGGTTTATAAACACAATGAACAGAGCTATAACTGGTTTATAAACAAATGAACTGCACTATAACTGGTTTATAAACACATTGAACAGCACTATAAAAGGTTTATAAACACAATGAACAGCGCCATAACTGGTTTACAAACACAATGAGCAGCGCTATAACTGGTTTATAAACACAATGAACAGCACTATAACTGGTTTATAAACACAAGGAACAGCACTATAACTGGTTTATAAACACAATGAACGGTGCCATAACTGGTTTATAAACACAATGAGCAACACTATAACTGGTTTATAAAGACAATGAATGGTGCCATAACGGGTGTATAAACACAATGAGCAGCACTAAAACTGGTTTATAAACACAATGAATGTTGCCATAACTGGTTTATAAACACAATGAGCAGCACTATAACTGGTTTATAAACACAATGAACAGAGCTATAACTGGTTTATAAACAAATGAACTGCACTATAACTGGTTTATAAACACAATGAACAGCACTATAACTGGTTTATAAACACAAGGAACAGCACTATAACTGGTTTATAAACACAATGAACGGTGCCATAACTGGTTTATAAACACAATGAGCAACACTATAACAGGTTTATAAACAAATGAACTGTGCCATAACGGGTGTATAAACACAATGTTCAGCACTATAACTGGTTTATAAACACAATGAGCAGCACTATAACTGGTTTATAAACAAAATGAACAGAGCTATAACTGGTTTATAAACACAATGAACAGCACTATAACAGGTTTATAAACACAATGAACAGCGCTATAACAGGTTTATAAACACAATGAACAGCACTATAACTGGTTTATAAACACAAGGAACAGCTATAACTGGTTTATAAACACAATGAACAGCACTATAACTGGTTTATAAACACAATGAACAGCGCTATAACAGGTTTATAAACACAATGAACAGAACTATAACTGGTTTATAAACACAATGAACAGCTCTATAACTGGTTTATAAACACAATAAACAGCGCTAGAACAGGTTTATAAACACAATGAACAGCGCTATAACAGGTTTAAAAACACAATGAACAGCACTATAAAGGGTTTATAAACACAATGAACAGCGCTGTAAATGGTTTATAAACACAATGAAGAGCGCTCGAACTGGTTTATGAACACAATGAGCAGCATTATAACTGGTTTATAAACACAATGAGCAGCACTATCACTGGTTTATAAACACAATGAACGGTGCCATAACTGGCTTATAAACACAATGAGCAGCACTATAACTGGTTTATAAACACAATGAACAGCGCTATAACTGGTTTATAAACAAATGAACCGCACTATAACTGTTTTATAAACACAATTAACAGCGCCATAACTGGTTTACAAACACAATGAGCAGCACTATAACTGGTTTATAAACACAATGAACAGTGCTATAACAGGTTTATAAACACAATGAACAGCACAATAACTGGTTTATAAACACAATGAGCAGTGCTATAACTGGTTTATAAACACAATGAACATTGCTATAACTGGTTTATAAACACAATAAGCAGCACTATAACTGGTTTATAAATACAATGAACAGCACTATAACTGGTTTATAAACACAATGAGCAGCACTATAACTGGTTTATAAACAAAATGAACAGCGCTATAACTGGTTTATAAACACAGTGAACAGCGCTATAACTGGTTTATAAACACAATGAGCAGTGCTATAACAGGTTTAAAAAAACACAATGAACAGCACTATAAATGGTTTATAAACACAATGAACAGCGCTGGTTTGTAAACACAATGAGCAGCACTATAACTGATTTATGAACACAATGAACAGCGCTATAACAGGTTTATAAACACAATGAACAGAACTATAACTGGTTTATAAACACAATGAACAACACTATAACTGGTTTATAAACACAATGAACAGCGCTATAACAGGTTTATAAACACAATGAACAGCGCTATAACGGGT
The DNA here is from genome assembly GCA_022414735.1 of Noturus placidus. Classification (NCBI taxonomy): domain Eukaryota; kingdom Metazoa; phylum Chordata; class Actinopteri; order Siluriformes; family Ictaluridae; genus Noturus; species Noturus placidus. Next base: position 4,482 of record JAFFST010052961.1, read on the forward strand.
TTATAAACACAATGAACAGCACTATAACTGGTTTGTAAACACAATGAACAGCACTATAACAGGTTTATAAACACAATGAGCAGCACTATAACTGGTTTATAAACAAAATGAACAGCACTATAACTGGTTTATAAACACAATGAGCAGCACTATAACTGGTTTATAAACAAAATGAACAGTACTATAACTGGTTTATAAGCACAATGAACAGCACTATACCTGGTTTATAAACACAATGAGCAGCACTATAACTGATTTATGAACACAATGAACAGCGCTATAACAGGTTTATAAACACAATGAACAGAACTATAACTGGTTTATAAACAAAATGAACCGCACTATAACTGGTTTATAAACACAAGGAACAGCGCTGGTTTATAAACACAATGAACAGCACTATAACTGGTTTATGAACACAATGAACAGCGCTATAACAGGTTTATAAACAGAATGAACAGCACAATAACTGGTTTATAAACACAAGGAACAGCGCTGGTTTGTAAACACAATGAGCAGTACTATAACTGGTTTATAAACACAATGAGCAGCACTATAACTGGTTTATAAACACAATGAACAGTGCTATAACAGGTTTATAAACACAATGAACAGCGCGATCACAGGTTTATAAACACAATGAGCAGCGCTATAACAGGTTTATAAACACAATGAACAGCACTACAACTGGTTTATAAACACAATGAACAGCGCTATAACAGGTTTATAAACACAATGAACAGCACTATAACGGGTGTATAAACACAATGAGCAGCACTCTAACTGGCTTATAAACACAATGAACAGTGCTATAACTGGTTTATAAACTCAATGAGCAGCACTAAAACAGGTTTATAAACAAATGAACCGCACTATAACTGGTTTATAAACACAATGAACCGCACTATAACTGGTTTATAAACACAATGAGCAGCACTATAACTGGTTTATGAACACAATGAACAGCGCTATAACAGGTTTATAAACAGAATGAACAGAACTATAACTGGTTTATGAACACAATGAACAGCGCTATAACAGGTTTATAAACAGAATGAACAGAACTATAAATGGTTTATGAACACAATGAACAGCGCTATAACAGTTTTATAAACACAATGAACAGAACTATAACTGGTTTATAAACACAATGAACAGCACTGTAACTGGTTTATAAACAAAACGAACAGTACTATAACTGGTTTATAAACACAATGAGCAGCGCTATAACTGGTTTATAAACACAGTGAACAGCGCTATAACTGGTTTATAAACACAATGAGCAGTGCTATAACAGGTTTAAAAAAACACAATGAACAGCACTATAAATGGTTTATAAACACAATGAACAGCGCTGTAAATGGTTTATAAACACAATGAAGAGCGCTCGAACTGGTTTATGAACACAATGAGCAGCATTATAACTGGTTTATAAACACAATGAACGGTGCCATAACTGGTTTATAAACACAATGAGCAGCACTATAACTGGTTTATAAACACAATAAACAGTGCTATAACTGGTTAATAAACACAATGAGCAGCACTATAACTGGTTTATAAACACAGTGAACAGCGGTATAACTGGTTTATAAACACAATGAACAGCGCTATAATTGGTTTATAAACACAATGAACAGCGCTATTAAGGGTTTTTAAAAACAATGAGCAGCACTAAAACAGGTTTATAAACACAATAAGCAGCGCTATAACAGGTTCATAAACACAAAAAGCCACGCTACAACTGGTTTATATATACAATGAACTGCACTATAACTGGTTTATAAACACAATGAACAGCACTATAACAGGTTTATAAACACAATGAACAGCGCTATAACAGGTTTATAAACACAATAAGCAGTGCTATAACAGGTTTGTAAACACAATGAACAGCGCTATAACAGGTTTATAAACACAATGAACAGCACTATAACTGGTTTATAAACACAATGAACAGCGCTATAACTGGTTTATAAACATAATGAACAGTGCTGGAACGGCGCTGGTGTATATATACAATGAACTGCACTATAACTGGTTTATCAACACAATGAACAGCGCTATAACTGGTTTATAAACACAATAAACAGCACTATAACTGGTTTATCAACACAATGAACTGCACTATAACTGGTTTATAAACACAATGTACAGCGCTATAACAGGTTTATAAACACAATGAACAGCACTATAACTGGTTTATAACCACAATGAACAGTGCTATAACTGGTTTATAAACACAATAAGCAGCGCTATAACAGGTTTATCAACACAATAAGCAGCGCTAAGACTGGTTCATAAGCACAATAAGCAGCACTTTGACTGGTTTATAAACACAATAAGCCACGCTACAACTGGTTTATAAACACAATGAAGAGCACTATAACTGGTTTATAAACACAATGAACAGTGCTATAACTGGTTTATAAACATAATGAACAGCACTATAACTGGTTTATCAACACAATGAACTGCATTATAACTGGTTTATAAACACAATAAGCAGCGCTATAACAGGTTCATAAACACAAAAAGCAGCGCTATAACAGGTTTATAAACACAATGAACAGCACTATAACTGGTTTGTAAACACAATGAGCAGCGCAAAAACAGATTTATAAACACAATGAACAGCGCTATAACTGGTTTGTAAACACAATGAGCAGCACTATAACTGATTTATGAACACAATGAACAGCGCTATAACAGGTTTATAAACACAATGAACAGCACTATAACTGGTTTGTAAACACAATGAGCAGCACTACAACTGTTTATAAACACAATGAACAACGCTATAACTGGTTCATAAACACAATGAACAACGCTATAACTGGTTCATAAACACAATGAACAGCGCTATAACAGGTTTATAAACACAATGAACAGCGCTATAACAGGTTTATAAACACAATGAACAGCACTAAAACGGGTTTATAAAAACAATGAGCAGCACTATAACTGGTATATAAACACAATGAACAGCACCATATCTGGTTTATAAACACAATGAACAGTGCTATAAGTGGTTTATAAACACAAGGAACAGCTCTATAACTGGTTTATAAACACAATGAAAAGCACTATAACAGGTTTATAAACATAATGAACAGCACTATAACTGGTTTATAAACACAACGAACAGCACTATAAATGGTTTATAAACACAATGATCAGCGCTATAACTGGTTTATTAACACAATGACAAGCACTATAAATGGTTCATAAACACAATGAACAGTGCTATAACTGGTTTATAAACACAATGAACAGCACTATAACAGGTTTATAAACACAATGAACAGCGCTATAATTGGTTTATAAACACAATGAACAGCGCTATTACTGGTTTATAGACACAATGAACAGCGCTATAACTGGTTTATAAACACAAAGAGCGCACTATAACTAGTTTATAAACACAATGAACAGCAGAATAACTGGTTTATAAACACAATGAGCATCACTATATCAGGTTTATAAACACAATGAACAGTGCTATAACTGGTTTATAAACACAATGAGCATCACTATATCTGGTTTATATACACAATGAGCAGCACTATAACTGGTTTATAAACACAATGAACAGAGCTGTAACTCATTTATCAACACAATGAACAGCGCTATAACTGGTTTATAAACACAATGCACAGTGCTATTACTCGTTTATAAAGACAATGAACAGTGCTATAACTGGTTTATATACACAATAAGCAGCGCTATAACAGGTTCATAAACACAAAAAGCAGCGCTATAACAGGTTTATAAACACAATGAACAGCACTATAACAGGTTTATAAACACAATGAACAGCGCTATAATTGGTTTATAAACACAATGAACAGCACTATAACTGGTTTATAAACACAATGAACAGCACTATAACTGGTTTATAAACACATTGAACAGCGCTATAATTGGTTTATAAACATAATGAACAGCACTGGAACGGCGCTGGTTTATATATACAATGAACTGCACTATAACTGGTTTATCAAAACAATGAACTGCACTATAACTGGTTTATAAACACAATGAACAGCACTATAACAGGTTTATAAACACAATGAACAGCGCTATAACAGGTTTATAAACACAATAAGCAGTGCTATAACAGGTTTATAAACACAATGAACTGCACTATAACTGGTTTATAAACACAATGAACAACGCTATAACTGGTTTATAACCACAATTAACAGCGCTATAACAGGTTTATAAACACAATGAACAGCACTATAACTGGTTTATAAACACAATGAACAGCGCTATAACTGGTTTATAAACACAATAAGCAGCGCTATAACAGGTTTATCAACACAATAAGCAGCGCTAAGACTGGTTCATAAACACAATGAAGAGCACTATAACTGGTTTATAAACACAATGAACAGCGCTATAACTGGTTTATAAACATAATGAACAGCACTATAACTGGTTTATCAACACAATGAACTGCATTATAACTGGTTTATAAACACAATAAGCAGCGCTATAACAGGTTCATAAACACAATAAGCAGCGCTATAACAGGTTTATAAACACAATGAACAGCACTATAACTGGTTTATAAACACAATGAACAGCGCTATAATTGGTTTATAAACACAATGAACAGCGCTATAACTGGTTTATAGACACAATAAGCAGCGCTATAACAGGTTTGTAAGCACAATGAACAGCGCTATAACAGGTTTATAAACACAATAAGCAGCGCTATAACAGGTTTGTAAACACAATGAACAGCGCTATAACAGGTTTTAAAACACAATGAACAGCACTATAACTGGTTTATAAACACAATGAACAACGCTATAACTGGTTTATAACCACAATTAACAGCGCTATAACAGGTTTATAAACACAATGAACAGCGCTATAACTGGTTTATATACACAATGAGCAGCACTATAACTGGTTTATAAACACAATGCACAGTGCTTTTACTCGTTTATAAAGACAATGAACAGTGCTATAACTGGTTTATCAACACAATAAGCAGCGCTAAAACTGGTTCATAAACACAATAAGCAGCACTGTAACTGTATTATAAACACAATGAACAGCGCTATAATTGGTTTATAAACACAATGAACAGCGCTATAACAGGTTTATAAACACAATGAACAGCGCTATAACTGGTTTATAAACACAATGCACAGCACTATAACTGTGCATTGTGAACAATGCGCTATAATTGGTTTATAAACACAATGAACAGCGCTATAACAGGTTTATAAACACAATGAACAGCGCTATAACAGGTTTATAAACACAATAAGCAGCGCTATAACAGGTTCATAAACACAATAAGCAGCGCTATAACAGGTTTATAAACACAATAAGAAACGCTATAACAGGTTAGTAAACACAATGAACAGTGCTATAACAGGTTTATAAACACAATGAACAGCACTATAACTGGTTTATAAACACAATGAACAGCGCTATAATTGGTTTATAAACACAATGAACAGCGCTATAACAGGTTTATAAACACAATAAACAGCGCTATAACTGGTTTATAAACACAATGAACAGCGCTAAAACTGGTTCATAAACACAATAAGCAGCACTTTGACTGGATTATAAACACAATAAGCCGCGCTACAACTGGTTTATAAACACAATGAACAGCACTATAACTGGTTTATAAACACAATGCCCAGCACTATAACTGGTTTATATACACAATAAACAGCGCTAAAACTGGTTCATAAACACAATAAGCAGCACTTTGACTGGTTTATAAACACAATAAACAGCACTATAACTGGTTTATCAACACAATGAACAGCGCTATAACTGGTTTATAAACATAATGAACAGCGCTGGAACGGCGCTGGTTTATAAACACAATGAACAGTGCTATAACTGGTTTATAAACACAATGAACAGTGCTATAACTGGTTTACAAACACAATGCACAGTGCTTTTACTCGTTTATAAAGACAATGAACAGTGCTATAACTGGTTTATCAACACAATAAGCAGCGCTAAAACTGGTTCATAAACACAATAAGCAGCACTTTGACTGGTTTATAAACACAATAAGCCGCGCTACAACTGGTTTATAAACACAAAGTGCGAACTATAACTGGTTTATAAACACAATGAACAGCACTGTTACTGGTTTATAAACACAATGAACAGCGCTATAATTGGTTTATAAACACAATGAACAGCGCTATAACTGGTTTATAGACACAATGAACAGTGCTATAACTGGTTTATAAACACAAAGAGCGAACTATAACTGGTTTATAAACACAATGAACAGCGCTATAACTGGTTTATAAACACAATGCACAGCACTATAACTGGTTTATATACACAATAAACAGCGCTAAAACTGGTTCATAAACACAATAAGCAGCACTTTGACTGGTTTATAAACATAATAAGCCGCGCTACAACTGGTTTATAAACACAATGAACAGCACTATAACTGGTTTATCAACACAATGAACTGCACTATAATAGGTTTATAAACACAATAAGCAGCGCTATAACAGGTTCATAAACACAATAAGCAGCGCTATAACAGGTTTATAAACACAATAAGCAGCGCTATAACAGCTTTGTAAACACAATGAACAGCACTATAACTGATTTATAAACACAATGAACAACGCTATAACTGGTTTATAACCACAATGAACAGCACTTTAACTGGTTTATAAACACAATGAACAGCGCTGTAACTGGTTTATAAACACAATGAACAGCACTATAACTGGTTTATAAACACAATGAACAGTGCTATAACGGGTTTATAAACACAATGAACAGTGTAATAACTGGTTTATAAACACGATGAACAGCACTATAACTGGTTTATAAACACAATGAACAGCGCTATAACTCGTTTATAAACACAATGAACAGCGCTATAACTGGTTTATCAACACAATGAACAGCGCTATAACTGGTTTATAAACACAATGAACAGCGCTATATCTCGTTTATAAAGACAATGAACAGTGCTATCACTGGTTTATAAACACAATGAACAGCTCTATAACTGGTTATAAAGACAATGAACAGCGCTATATCTCGTTTATAAAGACAATGAACAGCTCTATAACTGGTTATAAAGACAATGAACAGCTCTTCCGGTTTATAAACAGACAAAACCGATGACACTCACATGGACATTTCTTGACGCAGAATGCTCCATACGTGTATTTGGAATTGGGATTGTGCTCCAGCTGGAAACTCGTGGAGTTGTAGATGAAGGGTTGGGGACACTGCGTCACACAAGCGCCACTGTCGTTAAAGTTGGTACACGCCTGGAAAATAAGTTTGTTATTGCACAATATTGTCAAACACTGCTCTGATTAAAACTTCTAATCCAAGAATTTATATTTCTTTATTAATTTTATGTGTAAAAACTTTAAATTAACAAAAACATAAATGCATAATATTTAATAGTTTTAATTAATTTGTAGTATTATATATATATATGTTCCTTATCAAACATTCAAAAATGTTTTTGTTTGCTTGTTTACTTGTCAAGTTATTGTACTATCTATAGAGAGTTCCAAAACAAACAAATTGTTAAAAATAATTAATTTATTTATTCCATTAATAAAGATTTGCAAAAAAAAAACCACAAAAGCAAACAACTAATATTCCACTAATATTTAGCAAGTATTTTATTTAATTTTTAACTCAAATATTATATTTATTCATTTATTAAAAAAAGAAATTCTAGGAAAACCTACCTACCTAAATTAAACTAAACATATTATTTCCCCTCGATTATTTCCACCACCTATGGAAAACTGTATTACACAACCAACGTTATAATAATAAATGAATTGATGCATGTGTTTGTTTGTTTGTTTGTTTGTTTTTTAGTTAGGGTTATACTATCTATACTGTCTATTCACATTTGTATTACAGAAACAAAACAAACAAGCCAATAAATAAATAAATAATGTTTGTTTGCTTGTGTGCTTATTCATTTGTTTAATAAATAAAAGAAATAACATTTGTTTGCTTGCTTTGTTTGTTCGTTTATTTAGTAAATTAAGGCACAGCTTTGTTGTTGTAGCATGGTGGCGTTACTTCAGTATGAACATCACTGCTGTACGACAACGTATTATAGAGCAAGAGAATGAGGACGTACGAAGCAGTCGGTGTGTTTGGGTCCTGAACAGCCTCCAGCGCACTCGCGGTGACAGCAGTCACTGATGTAGGGACTGAAACAGCGACTGTCACACTGATCAGCACACACCGTCTTCGTTACTGGCACACACACACACACACACACACACACACACACACACACACATACACACAACATTTATTACAGAGACAAATATTCTACAGCTATTCATGTCAAATCATGTATAGTAACTTTTTGCTTAAACTACAGTACGTCAGATATCAAACATGAGGAGGTTTTCAGACATTAATGGTGAAACTATTGTTGTTTGTTTTATGATTAACGTACAATATATGTAGAACATGGCAACAAGACATTAAAGATTGTCTTAGAGGAAGTGTACTAAATGGCTGTTTGGGAAAACCGACTTGTTTGTGTTTGTACTCTACCGGCTGTGTAGATGCTGGAGGTGGAGCTTCGTGAACATGGGCGGGAATCATTCGAAAAAATATCAAACCCATCTAACCGTTAGAATCTTGGAAGAAGTCTCACCTAACACACCTTGCACGTCGACATATATGGTATACAGACACGTGTGTATTTGCTCCACCATGAAGAACATAAAGAAGACGAAGAAAAAAGTCCTGACGCTCTTTGCTGTACGCTGGAAATTCCCTGCAATTACTGTAACTGTTTAACTACAGCGTGTCATCCACATCAATATGTTTGTGGATCTGGAACCTTCTCTCAAACTGAACTTGGCAAGTCCCTCTGTAATTATCGCCCACGCTGCGATCTGCACCTCCAATAGAGTTATCAGTGGAACAGAGACTCTGATTAGAAAAGCCGCAGGAGTCAGGAGGAGTCAACATGTAGGAGGAGAATGTAGCGAGGGACGCGCGGAACCTGTCGTGATTTTTCAAAAACGCTGCCTAGCGATCAAGCGTTCTGCTCCGCGGTCTCCATTCCCTGTCTATTATCCAGCACAGGAGTTCATGATGAATGTCGCTGACATAACCTGTTTGTATTTTCCCCCTGGATGTAGCACTTACTCAAGAGTTTTTCCAAATAAAAGTTTACTCTGGCGTTTAACACTAACAAACACTGGGATAGAGCGTGGCGTGGCTGTCAAAAACGTTCTTAGCCTTCAGTTAAGTCCAAACATTCAGAGAAAGAGCCAGGAACGTTGCTAGTATTCAGAGTTGGGTTAACACGCAGGTACTTACATTTAAATATGATTTAAATTATTCAAATGACCTGCGGGTGGTTCACAAAGCCAAGGTTGCCAGATTTTGTTCTAAGTGTAGAATCTGTGACACTAGCGTGTAGACCGCCTGATTTTAATCTTAAAGAAAAAGAATAATATTCAGGGATAAAAAATGCAGACTGAAGATGGAAGTAGTTCTTTTTTTTTTTTTTTGCTCTTAAATATAATACAATGTGACAACATAAAAGCAAGAGACTACTATTTAATGGAGCATGAAATTCAAAAATGACTCATCGCTAATCTAATTTGGTTCGAATTCAACAAAATGGCTTCCTTGCTCATAACTTATTGAATAGCACTTGATCCAGCACATCAGCCTATTGTATTGCTTTTTGTTTTGCTTTGTTTTTTTGTTGTTGTTTTTTATATATCACACTCCAACACAACTTTTTGGAAGCCATGAGATTTCTAAAACTGGCTCATGAGGTCATAATCATTGCAAGATAACATCTATTTGACCTGTTTTCTGTTCATTTATAAGATATCACCGATCTTGTTGTTGTTGTTGTTGTTGTTGTTGTTGTTGTTATGGTTTTGAAACATGCCTAATTTTGTTTTAAAGGTCTCGTACAATAGATTTACGCGCATCCGAGGTCAAAAAACACGTTAACGTGCTCATCATTTTAAACTGAAGCATTACTTGTTTTTTTTTTTTTTTTCCCAATGTCACAAACGACTCGTTAAATAATTCGTTCTAAAGGATTCCTTTCATTCTAAACTCCTCCTTCCAGAGAGCATACTCTGCTCTGATTGGTCAGATGAGTAGGTGATGAAGACCGGACGTGGGGTTTGTTTTTTGGTTCAAACCTACACACGTCTGTACAGGAAGTAAAGTCGACTCGTTTCAGCCATTCAGAATCGGTTCCTTCTTATGGGAGCTGATAACTCCGTTAGTCGTGCGCTTTGATTTTGACAATGTTGCAGACATTTTTATGTTCACAAACAGCCGCGTACATGACACACGACATGAAAGCTAATATTTGAAAAACCATAATAGGTGCACTTTAAAAATTCGTCTTCGAGGTATCCGATTTTTAAAATTTATTTTTAAAGCACACGTTTTTGTTGACTTGAAAAGAATAACGCTACATAATACATTAATAGAGTCATATTAATTCATGACATCCATCCATCCGTGTTTTTTTTTTTCAAGCGTTCGGTGATCGCTTCCATTTCCTTCTGGAACGTATCTACAAGATTCCACGCCCAAACATTTACATTTATTCATTTAGCAGACGCTTTTATCCAAAGCGACTTACAAATGAGACACCCTCACACACCAATGGGAGCAGAGCTGCATGCAAGGTGCTAGCTTGCCATCGGGGGCAACTTAGGGTTCAGTGTCTTGCCCAAGGACACTTCGGCATGGGATCACCCGGGCCGGGATTCGAACCACCAACCCTATGATTAGTGGATTAGTGGACAATACGCTCTCCCGACTGAGACACAGCCGCCCACACACTTCAACGAGTACTCACGGATTTGGCATTGATTGTCATGAGGACCCCAACATCGTCCATTACAGTATCGATGGCAACGTCTACCTGTGGAGAAAAGAAGAAGAAAAAAAAATAACATGAAAGGAATGCATCATGACGGGGGTGTTTTTTAACGTTTGTGGAAGGAGTCTCCAGTGTCAATGCTACGGTCACATCACTGAGGAAACCGCAATACATACAACGGAAAAGATTACAGCTTTACCTCCGACTGTTACAGATAACGAAGAAATTTGGTTTGGTAATGTGTAAAATAAGTATGCTAATAGTTTCTAATAGGCTTTTCTAGCCCCCAGTCAGTGCTCTGTGTGTGTGTGTGTGTGTGTGTGTGTGTGTGTGTGTGTGTGTGTGTGTGTGTGTGTGTGTACCCCTGACAAAACAGAGTCTGTTCAAAATAATTACTCTTCACTAAAGACCTACTTTAAAAGTGCTTCGTAATTACTAGGCAGTCGATTACATACAAATGGCAGCTTAATTAGCGGAGAAAATCGCTGAAATTAATTTAGTGTGAAAACGGTGTCAAGTACCATTTAACACCTACTGTATGCGCATGGCTTATTAAAACTGTAACTGTAAATATTACACAGGAAGTGCTGGATATCATTCCTTCCGCTAATGAGCGGAGCCTTTCGTCCCTTCTGTACCAAGTTCTCTGCGTTAGCTTTGTGCACTTGCCATGATCTCTGCTAGTTCCTTCCGAGCGCTATTCTTCTTCGTACTATGTAATGAAGATGGTTTTCTTCCATTTGTTTATTTATAAAAAGTGAATACATTCCAGCTAGGAACTAAACTCTGTGACACGGGGAACTGAACACACGCTCGATAGGACTGGCGCGAGGAATCGTTCCTAATTTGTATAGAATGCCTACATGTGGTGCAGGTGGTAGAGCGGGGTGTCCACTAATCGTAGGGTTGGCGGTTCGATTCCCGGCCCATGTGACTCCACATGCCGAAGTGTCCTTGGGCAAGACACTG
>JAFFST010052961.1:42795-54387 GCA_022414735.1 Noturus placidus
CCCTAAGTTGCCCCCGATGGCAAGCTAGCACCTTGCATGCAGCTCTGCTAACATTGGTGTGTGAGTGTGCACTTGTAAGTCGCTTTGGATAAAAGCATCTGCTAAATGAATAAATGTAAGAAGGCATGGTGTCAGTTTATTAATCAGACCCAAGACGGTATATGAAATGTTTTTGTTAAAAAACATGAAATTCCTACAATACAATATTTTTTTTCAAGTACTTAGTTCACTTTGTGGGGCACGGTGGCTTATGTTTGCCTTGCACCTCCAGGGATGGGGGTTCAATTCCAGCCTCCTCCCAGTGTGCATGGATTTTGCACGTCCTCCCCATGCTTCCGGGGTTTCATCCCCCAGTCCAAAGACATGCTTTGTAGGCATTTCCAAATTGTCCATAGTGTGTAACTGTGAGATTGTGCCCTGCAATGGGTTGGATGCCCCGTCCAGGGTGTCCCCCAATTTGTATCCTGAGTCCCCTGGGATAGGCTCGAGGCTCCCCCGCGACCCTGTGTAGAATACGTGGTAAAGAAAATACTGGATATGCAAAATTAGCACACTCCAGAAGTTCATGACCCCTGGTCTATACAGTTCAGAGCCCCATTTCCAGACATCAGCAACATCAGAAAACTACACAAATGTCTTTGTTTGGTCTCTCTATTCACCCTGAAAGATGATAATTAGCATGTCGCTTTGATGACTAGCATGTTACGTATTTTAATAGTCAGGGGTGTATCCATTTTTTGTTTTCTTATCCTTTCTTTTTAGAATTCGGGTGACAAGGGGAAATTAGCGTCACCTTTCATTTGTTTTTTTTTTTGTTTTTTTACTCTTAAATATCATCCTAAAGGAGATGTCAAGATTGATCTTCAATGGCATACAGGCGTTGACTTTTTGGAGTTTTCCTTTAAATATACTGAGCAAGGAACCCAATGCCAGACTCTATGACTAGTGGAATATTGCAGCGTTATACTAGCCCGGTCCTTGATACTAGCTGAGGTCCGAGAAAAGACGAAACAAAAATGTCGGTAATGCTATTTCTTACTTCTTTACACTCACCATTTCTACAATAGAGCTATAAAAATGTTAATTCAGTCCAGAAAGAAGAGCGTATGTCTTTTATATTATAGTAGTTGGATTCAGAACAAAGTGCTAGTGCCTGCATTATTAGCATCGCTGTCTCCCTCTCTGTCTCTGCGGTCCTGATCACGACTCTCAAGGTGAAATGAATGCTACGACCCGTGCGTCTGGAGCGCTGCTCTGCACAGTGAGCGCACATAAGAACTTGGCCCTGAGGGAAATGAACCCTCGCAACAAATTATTCCAAACTGCAACAGCAAATCAACCCAAAGTAGCAAGTGAGGACTGGCAGTCAAGCAGAAATGGCTCTTCCTTCACAAGAATGCCAACTGGCCAAGCCGACGCTAATAATGACCTTCACCCATCTGTACAGCTAAAAAAAAATAAATAAATAAAAAATATATCGTCTGTGAGGTTGATCATAATAAGTCCATCCTTCAAAATCTTTGCCTTGTAATCTTTAAATACAGCTTTGACTAAGCCAATCTGTGGCATCTGGTGCTTCAAGGTTCGCTGTAGGAGCTTGGAAAGAAAGTGATGGCTTTGTTACAGGATTGAGAAATCCCTGGCTGAAATGTCAGGAAGAAATACAAGAGGATAAGTGTAAAGCAATGGGCTCGCGCTGCCAGTTCCGACAGCTTTGACGTTGATTAAAGCCAATTTAATTACACGACAAACCTGCAGCACAAACGAGTCATCTGCATACAATGGTCAATGTTCGGGGGGTGTTTTTTTTTTTTTCATCCTTCCACCAGAATTGACTTTTTTGATAAGCGTATCAGAGAAACCCTGCTGTATAGGACATGGGAAACCATCAAGCGTAGGACAAAACCAAGTCCACGTTAAGGTCCAAGATGAGATGCTGCCAACTAAACGGCACCTGGCACCGTTATCTTCCTCATGCCTTCCAATGCCAACTGGCAGCAGCAAACGCCTCTTTAATTTTCCACTTTATATTTCTCACTTGGACACTAAAACGGGACTTAGTCATGGGGAGTTTATTTAGACATGGGTTCTTCGCACGTGTAAAGGATGGCGTGTCAGAACAAAAAGTTGTTAGCACCCCAGCTAGCACTGTCAGAACCCAGTAAACGGCTAATTTTTTTACGACATACAGCAACAGGTGGGTTTTGTTTTTTTTCTTTCTCATGTATCAGAAATTTCATATACAATTTTCAACACTTTCAGGATCTCACATATGCACACAAGTTCTAAGAGTCACATCAAAGTAGCTTGTATCCAGGCAACCAATTTAGCTTCCTGAGATGTTCTTCTAACACGATATAACAGTCAATCTGATAATGAGTTTCCACCCGTATTAGTATTCAGCAGCTAATATTAGAGAATAGCACTTGATCCAGTACATTCCGATTATTTTGCTTTTTATCCGTTTATATCGTGCGCCGTAATTAAGACCTCAACCCCTAGTGTCTGTATGGGATGTGGGCTATTTTGTTATGCTTTTGATTCACTGTTATACACGATTTGTCAAAGCAATAAAACAAAGGCAAAAGGTTCAGTTCATTCGCTCTACACCTACAGCTTACCTTTCTCACATTGCCGTTCACTATAAATTAAATAAAAGTGTTCTATTTATAGCATTCGCTCTTATCCAGAGCAACTTACATTTATGTTGTTTATACAGTTGAGCAATTTAGGGTTAAGGGCATTGCTCAGGGCAGCGCTGGGGGGCTTATACTCTTGACCTTCTGATCAGTAGCCCAGAGTCTTTAACCACTGCACCACCACTTCCCCTTATTATTATTATTATTATTATTATCCTCAAAATGTCAATTTCAGCATCACAAACTCGTACGTAACTGAGAAGTGAGCAACGAGTCGGTAGGGATGGTTATCCACTAATCCACTAATCGTAGGGTTGGCGGTTCGAATCCCGGCCCGGGTGATCCCATGCCGAAGTGTCCTTGGGCAAGACACTGAACCCTAAGTTGCCCCCGATGGCAAGCTAGCACCTTGCATGCAGCTCTGCTCCCATTGGTGTGTGAGTGTGTCTCATTTGTAAATCGCTTTGGATAAAAGCGTCTGCCAAATGAATAAATGTAAATGTAAATGTAAAGTGGCTCTGTTTTCCGCGAATCCCACGCAACCTGGAAAAAAAACACAAAAAAACAAGTCTGTGCCAATCAAAACATTTCCATCTAAACTCAGTTTCCAAAGATAGAGTTGTGATTGGAATGGGCAGGCATTTCTGGATTTCTGGATTCTGAACTCTGTCCAACGTGCCCGTCAATCTTCGTCAACGCGTCAAGAATAGGAAGCTCTGACTGTCTTCAACTACCCACGAGCAGCTTGGATGCCAGCGGGGAGCGCTGTATCTGCCCTATTCCAATCACGGTCCCCGCTGGCATCCGAGCACACCCACCTGCTGGTCATTTCTCTTCGCTCACTGCGAAATTGATACACAGTCCTACGGCTCCAAATTGTCTGTTTGGATAAACAAGAGTTGGAGGACGTGAAAGTCAGCCAAAAATATACAAATACACTGCTAATAATTTCCCATGCGCACTGTGAGCAGTAGTTTAGTGGAAATATTGTTTGTTTCTTACTTCTACAACATATATATTATTGTATATTATTATTCATATATATTATGCGTTATTATCATCTCATTTATTCATTATACAGTTTCACAGATTAGATGATCTTTCAGTATGAGGCCTGAAGTATCAGTGTCTTGTCACTTAATATTTAAGTGCTATAATTTTTACTTTTTTTAATATATATATATATATATATATATATATATATATAATTTCTGGTCATATTCTGCCTTTGTTTAAGGTGTTCATTTCGTCGGTTAATCTTGTTACTTTCTTGTCTTTTGTAGATTTTGTAAATGCATTTATGATTACGGATAGAGAGTTTTGGTTTAATGTCTTCGTGTTCTGCCTGAATGTTGCTGTTCTTTCGTCCTTTCGTTGGTTTAAGAAATGCAGAATTATTTCTTACATTAAAAAAAGCCAAAAAAAAAAAAAAAAGATTTGTTTAATGTTTTTTTCTTCTACATCAATGTTGTTGTCTTTGTGTCTTTTGTTCGTTTCATAAATACAGCATTTTTTAAAAGGCGCACTTATATAGGGTTTTTATCCAAAGCGCTTTGCACTGTGTCTCATTCACACACACACACACACACACACACACACAATTCAATTCATTTCAATTTTATTTGTATAGCGCTTTTTACAATAGATATTGTCTCAAAGCAGCTTTACAGGAATATAAACACAGTACACACACAGTAAAAGTGAGAAATTATCCCAAACTGAGCAAGACACTGAGTGGCGACAATGGCAAGGAAAAACTCCCTAAGATGTTTAAGAGGAAGAAACCTTGAGAGGAACCAGACTCAGAAGGGAACCCATCCTCATCTGGGTCACAACAGATATTATTAAAGAGACAATTATTGGTTTAAATGTAATCTGTTTGGCTTTGAAAAGCCTTTGTCCCAGCAGTCTGGACTTGGAGTAGATGAGCGCTCCATCCAGAAGTAGGACCTCCGAGACCGATCATGCAGGTCCGGAGAGCAGAAAGGACCAGGATCTCCAACATCTCCATAAACTCATGTGTAGCTCGGCAGCTACACACACACCAATGGGAGCAGAGCTGTCATGTAAGGTGCTAACTTGCCATTGGGAGGAACTTGGGGTTCAGTGTCTTGCCCAAGGACACTTCGGCATGTGGAGTCACATGAGCCGGGAATCGAACCGCCAACCCTACGATTAGTGGACAACCCGCTCTACCACCTGACCCCCAGCCTCCCTTTGTTTGTATTGTTTTGTTTCTAATCACATTGTTTACGTTTAACGGATTTGCCTTCTGTCTGAATGTTGTTGTCCTTTTATCTTTAGTTTGCTTCATAAACATTTTAAATATATATATTTTTTGTTGTTGTTGTTTTCTTATTTCTAATACTGTTATGTTTAAGTTTAATGTATTTGTCTTCCGCCTGAATGTTGTTGTCCTTTTGTCTTTTGTTTGTTTGTTTCATAAATACAGCATTTTTTATTGTGTTTTGTTTGTTTGTGTTTTAATCATTCTGTCTGAATGTTGTTGTCCTTTTGTTGTTTGTTTGTTTGTTTTAGTCTTTTTTTCTAATATAGCAATGTGTTTACATTTAACATGATTGTCTTCTGTCTGAATGTTATTGTCCTTTCGTCCTGTCTTGCTTGTTTCATAAATGCAGCATTTTTTTTTATGTGTTTATTTTGTTACTTCTGATAACGTTGTGTTTTCATTTAATGTCTTTGTGTTCGTCCTGAATGTTGTCGCGCTCTCGTCTTTTGTCTGCTCCATGAATGCTGTTGTATCGTAAGCCTCTGGGCCGCCGTGTCCATCTGTGCGGCGGGTGACCGGAATTCCTAATAGACCTTTTCTAATCATTTCAAACACCCTGGACAAATACCACCGCGCACCTGAGAGACAACTGCAAAGGTCTTCCCATTACACTTCTGTTTCTTTTCCCCTGACTCGGTTTTGTTTTTTATATGACTACAGCTTTAAAATTTTCCTTTTGAGAAAATGTTCAGGAGCGACTCTGTATTTAAAAAAAAAGTGGTTCTGGTTCTGTGTTAGTGTTAACACTGTATGTTGTTGCTCATTTAAATAACAATAGTTTAGTAAATTATCACCAAAAATAACCTAAATCAACTTTTTTTTAATCCACCCAAAAATATTTCAATAGCCTATGTAATATTCAAATTAATCCACATTCAGTGATGCAGTGCCTCATTTGCATATTTTAAAACATTGTTTAATAGAACACTGTGTTATTGTTCATCCACATTGGGCTATGCTGATCTTTATTAATTCATATTTCCCTAAATTGCTGAACGTCATTTTATAATATTTAATCCATATTCAATGATGTATTGCCTCATTTGCATACTTTCCCAAAATAATATTTTGCATATCTTGTGTTTTTTTTTTAGATAGTGTAATGCAAAAATGACAGCATTGTTAACTTCCAAATGGACTGTGTTGATCTTTAATTCCACAAAATATATTTAAATATTAAAATTAGTCTACATTGAATGATGCATTGTCTCATTTGCATCTTTTAAATACATATTTTAAATGAAATCTGTAATGCAAAAATGACTATGTTGATCATTATTTCCATGACCATTGAAAAGTCTGACCAAAAACTTGATTTTAACATTGATCGTATTATTATTTATTAGTGTATATGCAAACATACTGAACTGATTTGCATATTTAAATTCTGCATAAAGGAATACCTATATCTCGTATGTTAGTACCATGTTTATGGGATTTAGATTTCACTTTATCTACATGATGCAGCGGCACTTTAGTGCTTTAGTCTGTCCGGCTCTCTCGCCTCCTCGTCTTCCAAAGAATCTGAAACACGTTCTCACTAATACCGCCATCACGCTTATCATCTCGTAGATCGCTAGCAAGCCAAGACGAGTCGTATCGCTTCATAGCATTCTGGGACTTTGAGTCCATTTGGATTGAAAAATGGCGAGTGAGAAAAGAAGAAAAGAAAAAAACTTTGGGATTCTGGGATGTCCATCACACGCTGATGGATATCCACTTGTGTGGTCACCTACTTCAGCTGCACCAGCCACGTTCTCTTAATTGGAACAAAGGGCCTGGACTGAAGCCTGCGACAACAATGCAGCGCTCTCATCCATAATTAGCTCATTCCTCCGAGACAAAGCACCAGTCCCGCTCAATCCCTCTTTAATTAGCACACAGCCAGCCCTGGCAGGAGACACAGGACAACAAAAAGCCCAGCTCTGCTTGCTGCAGTCCAAAATGTATAGTCAGTTCGTGTAATCTATGAAAGAAAAAAGAAAAAAGAAAAAAGAAGCTGCAGCTCCAGCCTTTTCCATCTGTTTCTAGATCATTTCAAATGGTGTGTGTGCCATGTGGTGTGCCTGACCACGACAGGACATTCATAAATATTTTAATTTGATACCGGGATTCCTCAGACAGCTAACATTTGACTCATCCGAGACTGAAATATTCGGTAGTATAATGCCAACTGGGAGGGGAGGAGATCTGTGAAAACGGAAAAATGCGTCAAACTCCAGATCAGATCCATACAGTTGCAACTAGAACTGGAGACGAATGTCTTTACAGAAAACGTTACCATGTCAAGGATTTCACACGTTTTCAAATACGCTTTACGTAGAGCGTCTGCCGTGTGAGCTTGTTACTATAGAAACAATAATGCACTAGAATGAGCGCATCGGCATAAACCTGCGATTTGTCTGGCTGTTATTAGAAAATTATTCAACGCCGACATTGTTTGATTTAAGTCAGTGTGGCGATAAACACACTTGTCTGCTGCGTTAACCACTGTGACACGGTGCTATATTTAGCTCTCTGGTTTGTTTGTTTGTTGGTTTGTTTGTTTGTTTCTTGTGACATCGACCATCTGTCGAGTGCAGAACCGAGCGCATCTGGATCGTGCTCAGCATCACTGTTTCTCTGAGGAGAAAGGCTACTGCAATGTTCTGAGACTTCGATTGTTAAGTTCAAAAAAAGGAAAGTCACAACTTGTCCAGACATGACCGGATTAATTTTCTGATTCCTTAAATGTCACTCGGCCTGTCCATTCTGTGGTGGATTGGATGTTCCTTCATCAATACAAGTAGGATAAGAAGTATGGCTGGAGGGATGGATGGATGGATGGCTGGTTATATGGATGGATGACTGGATGGTTGAACAGATGGATGACTGGATGGTTGAACAGATGGATGACTGGATGAATGGATGGATGGATAGATGGATGGTTGACTGGATGGATGGATGACTAGGTGGCTGGATGGATGACTGGATGGATGGATGGATGGATGGATGGATGGTTGAACAGATGGATGACTGGATGGATGGCTGTATGGATGGATGGATGACTGGATGGATGGATGACTGGATGGATGGATGGATGGATGGATGGATGGTTGACTGGATGGATGGATGACTAGGTGGCTGGATGGATGACTGGATGGATGGATGGATGACTGGATGGATGGATGGATGACTGGATGGATGGATGGATGGATGGTTGACTGGATGGATGGATGGCTGTATGGATGGATGGATGACTAGATGGCTGGATGGTTGACTGGATGGATGGATGGATGGATGGATGGATGGATGGATGGATGGATGGATGGATGGCTGTATGGATGGATGGATGACTGGATGGATGAATGGATGGATGGTTGACTGGATGGATGGATGGCTGTATGGATGTATGGATGACTAGATGGCTGGATGGATGACTGGATGGATGGCTGGATGGATGGATGGATGGTTGACTGGATGGATGGATCTATGGTTGGATGGATGGACGGATGGTTGGACGGATGGACGGATGGATGGATGGATGGTCATTGCAATTATCATATTTGTAGCTGTCCTGAGAGTTTTTCCGTCTAGAGGCAGCAACACAGGCGGCTGTGTATCAGGTGGTAGAGCAGGCTGTCGGCTAATCGTAAAGTTGGTGATTTGATTCCCGGCCCACGTGACTCCACATGCCGAAGTGTCCTTGGGCAAGACACTGAACCCCAAGTTTCTCCCCATGGCAAGCTAGCACCTTGCATGGCAGCTCTGCTTCCATTGATGTGTTTGAGTGTGTTTGTGAATGTGTTTGTGAGTGAGAACAAGTGTAAAGTACATTGGAGAAACGCAAAGCTTAAAAAAGCGCTATATAAGTGCAGACCAGTTACATCCACTCTGAAATTTCAGACACTGCTGGAAATTTCTTATCACATTATGTTTTCTAA
This sequence comes from Noturus placidus, assembly GCA_022414735.1. Lineage (NCBI taxonomy): Eukaryota > Metazoa > Chordata > Actinopteri > Siluriformes > Ictaluridae > Noturus > Noturus placidus. The sequence continues at coordinate 51,648 of JAFFST010052961.1, forward strand.
GGCTGCGGATTTCAATAAGGCCAAGGACCCTACAGTGTAAATCTAGATTAACCCACAAGTCAACCTTAATATCTTTACATGCGAAATATCTGGCTGAATTGGTTCTTTGGCGGGGGCATAAAGAATTTGCACAAAATCGGATTTTGCTTGACGAATTTCATACAAATCGATGCTATCATAACCCCGCCCCTAACTCTAACCTTCTTAACTTTTCATGCAAGCTGTTTTCTGAATTCTGACCTCAAACTCAAGCTCTTTTTCATTCATGCTTCTTTTCTTGTGATCTATTATTTCACAGCAGTTTTTTGGGGGCAGACTCTCTCTCTGGCCTCTTAATGATATTGAGAAGGAGAAAAACTTCCCATGGCCGTGATCAAACGTTTCTTTCATTAAACCTTAAACGTTTTCCATACAGATGTACCTGCTGCCAGATCAGATCTCTAATTAGACCATTAGGCCAGAGAGAAAGACAAAGAGAAAGAGAGAGTAGAATATGATTAAAGGTCCTTGTTTCTTTTAGATATGAAGGTATGATAGGAGAAAGTGGGATTTCTTTTGATCTTTTTTTGGTGCAGTTTCAAAATGAATGGAAATTGCAGAAAGTAAAGACATGTTAAATATTCACGAAGAAGTATTTAGATAACATTTGACAATATCAGTTAAATTGTTGGCTGAAGTTGCACAATTCATGGCAACGACTTGGGTATCTTGTGGCAACAACTTAGTCAGTTTGTGGCCTCCATATAGTATCTAATAGTCTCAAAATATTGTCTCGTGGCCTCAATATATATTCTCATAACCTCTAAATATTGTCTCGGGGCCTCAATATATGATCTCATAACCTCTAAATATTGTCTCGTGGCCTCAATATATGATCTCATAACCTCTAAATATTGTCTCGTGGCCTCAATATATTCTCATAACCTCTAAATATTGTCTCGTGGCCTCAATATATGATCTCATAACCTCTAAATATTGTCTCGTGGCCTCAATATATTCTCATAACCTCTAAATATTGTCTCGTGGCCTCAATATATGATCTCAAAACCTCTAAATATTGTCTCGTGGCCTACAGTTGCAATCATTATAATATTGATTTTGAAAATGGAGAAATCATTATACGTCAATTATAAGATTTTCAGTTGAATTTGGAGAAACCACTTGAAGCATCCATTGTGTTGAACTATTTCAATTGCTTTTGTTTGATTTATTCATTGTCTGAAAGTTTGTCAATTCTGTAAAACGCTGTAAGCCTGATTTGCAATGGGGGTTGAATCATTTTGATTTAGATGTATAGATGTTATCTCAGCCTGAAAATATTGTCTCATGCGTTATGTATCTCTGGGCCATTGTGAAGTTTTACAAAATCTTTTTTGCTTCTTCTCCTAGAAACTTCTTCAAACCCTTGTGAAAATTGAACCAATACATTGTCAGACCATGCTGAACTATACTTAGTTTGTTTACAATGCTTATTTTTGACTTTTGCTATTCAACACGGTTCAACCATAACACGCAAACAAATGTTCCCAGGAAAAGACGCCAAACAGGAAGTAAGGCCATTTCTCAGCAACACTTTTACATATTGACACAAAAATAAATGTCTGGCCACATGACTTCACTGGCGACTTGCACAGGATGCTGAAAACAGGAAATGAGGGAATATCACAGCAACTGCTTGACATATCAGCAACAGATTTTTATAAGCTCCTTGGGAACAAGCGCTGCTGAGTGGGGACAGAAAGTGCTTGGCCCCCTTAATCACTGCTTACAGCCATCAACTATCTGCTAAAGTTTTTTAATAATGTTAAGTTCATTCTAAAACTCCCATTCTGTTCATGTTTTATTGTTTCGTAGTCGTGTGCATACGAATTTGAATATATTTCAGATTTAGATGTTTCTTTTGTTTCTGATGGAACCAAATTTCTCCAATACTTTTCCAAAAATTGCAAAAATGGCTAGTAAAAGTGATCTGGTCAGTAGTACTCCATTTTTTCAATCTATTTGTAGTCAAAGATCATCTCCTTGGTTTCGTTTCCACGCAAGGAGACGCTGTTTTCTGCACACCATGCTGCGTTGGTGTCCTGATCATCACTGTTAATGAGGTCTACCGCTGTCACGTCGTCCGCAAACTTTGTGACGGAACGTGAGTCACGCTTGTGAAGTCAGTCGTAGGTAGTACACAGAGTAGAGCCATGGCAGGAGTTCGCATCCCTGAGGAGCCCTCGGGTTAAAAGCAAGTCTGGAGCGGTGCAGAGTCTCCTGGCCTGACAGTAAGACAGTCAGAGATGTGTTTACACCAAGAGTCTTTAGCTCAGACACTATCCTGCGATACAGGACTGAATACTGGACTTACATCATTCTTACATAAGTGTTTGGTTTTTTTTCTTATTCCCAGGTTGGTTAGTGGTGTGTGGATGGCTGGAGCGTCTGCATCTTTGGTTTTGTCTTGTAGTAAAACGCATGAGGTTCCAGTGTGTTTGGAAATAAGCTTTTGAAATAAAACACTTGATGGTGCAATCGATGATTACACACATAATGAATCTTTTTGTGGCGCATCTGCCATACAAGTCCCTGTACAAGCTGTGACTATTAAAATTATAACATATATTAATGAGTGCATTAATCAACACCTTCGGACCAATCACAATCCAGAATTCAACAGCGCTGTGGTATAATGAGAAACTGATTTATCGTATATCGATGGGATTTAATATACTTTCAGTGCATATATATATATATA
>JAFFST010052961.1:111694-116694 GCA_022414735.1 Noturus placidus
ATCCATCCACATCGCTTATCCTGGAGCCTATCCAGGTGGACAAGGCGTGGATGGGGTGCCAACCCTTCACAGATCAGCCTACAACACGTGTCTTTGGACTGGGGTAGTGTTGCTTTATCCATACAGGAAGGAAACCGGAAAACTCTGGCGCACACAGCGCAGCGACGACATTTGAACACGCGACCCCGAAGACCGGATCGGTGTTGACCACACGAAGAATAAAACGCAGTGCGTCACGCTGTTCTGGGACAATAACAAACGATGTCGTGGTGCGACGAAGCAGAGTTACCTTTAACACCTGGTCACGTTGGTTATATTCCCAATAACTTCACGCCCTGAGGTGTTTTACTCCTCTCATACGGCCACAATTTGCCAGCGATTGGAATTGTTATTTATTAAAGAATGACACTGTGCTTTATTTTCTCCATTTGCAGTTACATTTAATGTTGTGGAACGACCAAAAATTGTCACAGGAAATAAATCGATACGTTCTGAACAGTCAAGAAGAAACTGCACGCTGAACTTTAAAAAAAAATATATATATATATATATATATATATATATATATATACATTAAATATTTTCAATACGAAGTCAGTCACTGCTTACATCTACTATTTTTTTGAATTAGCAACATAAAAGGTCTTCTTCTTTTTTTCAATCAATAGCCTTAACATCATTCATTCCCTTTTTTGTGCTAAAATTTAAGTGCCTTTTATGAAGGATTAGGCCTGAAATCCTCTCCTCAACCCCCCCTCTGCATTATGCATTGTTTTCTTAGCGAGTTATTGAACTACGTGTATTTGACCGTTTTACAGGGCTTCAGTGTCTGATCGAGATGCATCCGGAGACTGATGGGCGAAGCAGGAGCAAAAGGGCCCGGATTCATTTTTAATTTTTAATGGCCGCCACGTTGCATTTCTTGCCTCCTACGCCTCTAAAGAAGCCAACATCTCAGCAGTTTCTGCCCTACTAGAAAAATCGCAGATACTTAGCATATGCTGGGATGTTATACCATGTGTTTGTGTGTGTGTGTGTGTGTGTGTGGGAGTGTGTGTGTGTGTGTGTGTGTGTGTTGGCAGGTGGCGTTAGGGTTAATATGGGCAGATATCCACGAGTCAGCGCTATGGGGGATATATTGAAGATTGATTAAATTAGCATTTGTTCACAAAGAGCGGCATCAACACACACACACACACACACACACACACACACTCTTGTGAACCCGGATTGGGCTCATTTCGCAAACTGCCAGAAATGATAACCAGGGGCATGACTGGAGAGACGAGTGTGATAAGAGAGGTAAAGAACGAGACCAAGGCAGAAAAACAAATAAAACACTTGCTGTTATAGAAAAAAATATTCCGCCTCAGGGGGGAAACAGTAACATCGCTTCGTCACACCACCTCATAGACATCAGGCAGTATTTATTATAAATGTTCGGTTACTTGCAGCGTTTTGACTCCAAGAGATCATAGGGCCATAATCAATCCTGCTCTCTGGGTGAAAAAAAAAAAGAAAAACATTTTTTTTCTTCCTCTCCTCCCTGTCACTATCCAAGTGCGCACATCTGCAAGCTCATGTACACAAAATACGTCAATTAGCATTAGCGTTGCAGGGGAAGTATTTTAAAGAAGTAAAATATGCTGTGGCTCCATGTGTTTAACAGGAACCACTGTTTGGCCTTCAGGTATGGACATGAGTGAAGACACAAAGGTAGGCATATATAGGGGTTTCTTATAAAATAACAAAACATATAACAAATAAATGTAAATATATCTTTGCAGTAGTTTGGAAGCGGGTATCCAATGCAGAGATTATATTATCCAATGCCACAAGGAACTGATTATCTTCTGTCTCCTGTTGGTTGGCATCCTCTGAACTCTGACGTACGTACATCTTCAAAACGCATTCTCTATCGTGTGGCTGACTGGAAACCCCCTGGGTACATCCATGGCTTCTGCAATGAGGGAGGCTTCTGCAAAAGGATTATCCCATTATGAGTTACTGTATACAAAACGTCCATCTCTTCTTTCAGTTCCTGTATGTTGTCTAGTTCAACTACCATTGAAATTGTCCGTGATTGCAGAGTTGGGTTTCTGTCTTCAATGGAACTGTGGCTTTGAAGGATATGAAGTATTGTTTTAGACCACTGGCTTCTGACCTAGCGTTGTTGGTGAAAAACGCTTAGCAATGATGGCGCCCAGAGCTTCTATAATTGATTGCAAGTGGTATGCAAGCTATACGTGCACTCCACCTGCTCTGTGACGAGCGTCGAAGGGAGCTGACTTTTAAGGACTGCCCACCGCTCTGGACTTGCACTATATAAGTGGTTCAAATAGCCAATAGACAATATGGACACCTCAGGACATGCTGCTTGTACACCAACAAGATTCAGCGCATGTGAGGCACGGGGTGAATATGTGGAAAGAGGGTTTATTTACTTTATTTCAACCTGAACCACTTTCACTTTGTCGGACATATTTGCCCTATTGTCAAATCCTTGTTCCCTGCGATCTGAAATACGAATGCAATGCTCTTCCAAAGTCTTCAATGTCATTTCTGATATTTTCCAGCCAGTCTTACCCTTGAAAGCTTTGAACTGTAAAAAAAAACCATTATAATAAAACGCTCATTTATCTTCAAGTGATCGCTCTCCTTCTTTGCTACATATCTTAACGAATCACATTCTGCTCCATATGAGAAATGTCCAGAGTTGCATCACAATATCACAGAATGATAAACTGCATGCTCCCTTTCCATTAATATTTCTTTCAAGACCTTTCCTCCACAGATCTCAATAAATTCATTTTGTGATTCCGGGTCATTATTGCACCTGTCTTCTTCTCTGACACTTTTTTGCAAATGATCACGGAGCGAAGGATCATAACGAGCCAACAGCTGTAATGTGCCAAGGAAGTTACCATTGCGAACATCACCTAAATTGTCTGTGGTTTCTTGATGCCAAAAAAAGTGTGACATCTAATATTCTTTCAAGAATTGGGGTTTTCATTTAGGGGTATTGGATACAAGGCCGGGGATAGAGGTAGGGGCCTGAGGTAGGGATAGGGGTAGGGGATACAAGGCAGGGGATAGAGGCAGGGGCCTGAGGTAGGGATAGGGGTAGGGGATACAAGGCCGGGGATAGAGGTAGGGGCCTGAGGTAGGGATAGGGGTAGGGGATACAAGGCAGGGGATAGAGGTAGGGGCCTGAGGTAGGGATGGTGTAGGGGATACAAGGCAGGGGATAGAGGTAGGGGCCTAAGGTATGGATAGGGGTAGGGGATACAAGGCAGGGGATAGAGGTAGGGACCTGAGGTAGGGATAGGGGTAGGGGATAGGGGATAGGGGATAAAAAGCAGGGGATAGAGGTAGGGGCCTGAGGTAGGGATAGGGGTAGGGCATAGGGGATACAAAGCAGGGGATAGAGGTAGGGGCCTGAGGTAGGGATACAAATGGTAAATGGCGCACATATATAGCACTTTTATCCAAAGCGCTTTACACTGTGTCTCATTCACCCATTCACACACACACACACACACACCAATGGTAGCAGAGCTGCATGCAAGGTGCTATCTTGCCATTGGGAGCAACTTGGGGTTCAGTGTCTTACCCAAGGACACTTCGGCATGTGGCATCACGTGGCCCGGGAATCGAACCGCCAACCCTACGATTAGTGGACAACCCGCTCTACCACCTGATCCACAACCGCCCAACAAGGGCAGGGGATAGAAGTAGGGGCCTGAGGTAGGGATAGGGGTAGGGGACACAAGGCAGGGGATAGAGGTAGGGGCCTGAGGTAGGGATAGTGGATGTGGCTAGTGATGATTAGAGGATAGAGGTATGGAAAAAGGGATAGGAGGTAAAGGATAGTGGTAGGTATACATAGTATGGACTAGAGGTAGGGGATGGAGGTAGAGATATGAAAAAGGGATAAGGATACAAAGTCGGTGATAGAGATAGTGATACAAGGTAGGGAAAGGGGGTAAGTATATAAAGTAGGGGACAGGTAGAGATACAAGATAGGAGTTATAGTAGTAATATGAGGTAGGGATCGAGATGAAGATACAAGGTAGGAATAAGCATTAAGGAAACCAAAGTAGGGTGATAGGGGTAGTTGGTGAGATAGAGGTATGGATAGATATACAAGGAATGAGGAATGAGGAATGGATAGATATACAAGGTAGGGGACAAGGTAGTGATACAAGTTAAGGGATAGAGATGTGACATAGGGGATAAAGGCAGATATATGAGATAGAGGATAGTAGTAGGGATTTGTCATACAATAAAGGAAAAGCAATTAGCAGATGGGAATAACTGGCTATGACTGAAACAAGGCAAATAATAAAAAGATATTACATATTATATAAATATATTTGAGACCTCCATGATCATACCGCATCACTACAGCCATCTTTCTCTTCTATTTCAGTCTCTTTCTTTCTTTCATCTCTGATTCTCTCTCCATCTCCCCTCTTTCTCTATGTCCCTTTCTCTTTTTTCATATTTATTTTGAGTGCTAATACGGACGATGAAAAAAAAAAGAACGAAATAATTGAAGGAAATATGTGAAATTGGATACGGAGAGTATTATAGCTCTGTTGACAAGCTCTCTTTATGGCGCCCCCATCAGAGCCATCTGCTATTTTCTGCTCAATTAAACTGTTATGGACGCCCGGATCAATTAATCTCTCCCAGTAATAGCTCGATATCTTCGTTGGCCTCCCTAATAGCCCAATATTTCTGTTTTGTATCGCTATGTTTTTTTTTTTTCATTGTTATATTGCTACAAAAAAAAATAAAAGGTTGGAAAAATCTATAGCGGTTTTATTTTTTTGTTGTGTTTTTTTTAAGCCTGAACACTTACCCACTCTCACTGGAAGACAATAACTTATTACTTTTACGCACACGTCGTAGTTTGTTTTTAATTATGCTGATTTATAGGACTTCATGCTTTCTTTCTTTTTTTCTTGCCTGTGTTCATTCCTCTCTTTTTTCCC
>JAFFST010052963.1:5046-20552 GCA_022414735.1 Noturus placidus
GACACTGTAGACACGCCAATCAGCCTACCATGCATGTCTTTGGACATATATAATGTAATAGTTGAAAGTGAAGGCTCAGAGTGGATAAGAAAAATCCACAGTCATCCATGCAGACCAGAAACAAGCCGGAGTGCAGATCAGAAACCTCGCATCATTATACAGTAAATGTCATTTGTGCGCTAATTTTAATACGCACTTAAAATCGCAAAAAACCTTAAAACTGAACCTTATCGGCAGGTGTATCTAAAACTGATAAAAGGTCCAGCTACGTAAAAATCTCTCGGTTACAAAATGGTCTGTGTAAGCAGCTAACCTGACTAACCTTTTAATGCTCATGAGAGACTTCCAACTTAAATTTCAAGTGGAGAAAATAAACACGTGATGTTCAGTCATCACTCAGTCATCACTCAACTGCTGACTCACTCAATCATCACTCAGTCATCACGCAATCATCACTCAGTCATCACTCAACTGCTGACTCGCTCAATCATCACTCACTCATCACGCAGTCATCACTCAGTCATCACTCAGTCATCGCTCAGTCATCACTCAGTCATCACTCAACTGCTGACTCACTCAGTCCTCACTCAGTCATCACATAGTCATCACGTAGTCATCACTCAGTCATCACTCAATTGCTGACTCACTCAGTCATCACTCAGTCATCACTCAACTGCTGACTCACTCAGTCATCACTCACTCATCACGCAGTCATCACTCAGTCAGTCATCACTCAACTGCTGACTCCCTCAGTCATCACTCAGTCATCACTCAGTCATCACTCAGTCATCCCTCAGTCATCACTCAACTACTGACTCCCTCAGTCATCACTCAGTCATCACTCAGTCATCACTCAGTCATCCCTCAGTCATCACTCAACTGCTGACTCACTCAGTCCTCACTCAGTCCTCACAGTCATCACGTAGTCATCACTCAGTCATCACTCAACTGCTGACTCACTCAGTCATCACTCAGTCATCACGCAGTCATCACTCAGTCATCACTCAACTGCTGACTCACTCAATCATCACTCAGTCATCACTCAGTCATCACTCAACTGCTGACTCACTCAGTCATCACTCAGTCATCACTCAGTCCTCACTCAGTCATCACTCAGTCATCACTCAACTGCTGACTCACTCAATCATCACTCAGTCATCACTCAGTCATCACGCAGTCATCACGCAGTCATCACTCAGTCATCACTCAGTCATCACTCAACTGCTGACTCCCTCAATCATCACGCAGTCATCACGCAGTCATCACGCAGTCATCACTCAACTGCTGACTCCCTCAATCATCACTCAGTCATCACTCAGTCATCACGCAGTCATCACGCAGTCATCACTCAACTGCTGACTCACTCAATCATCACTCAGTCATCACGCAGTCATCACTCAACTGCTGACTCCCTCAATCATCACTCAGTCATCACCCAGTCATCACGCAGTCATCACCCAGTCATCACTCAGTCATCACTCAACTGCTGACTCCCTCAATCATCACTCAGTCATCACTCAGTCATCACTCAGTCATCACTCAACTGCTGACTCACTCAATCATCACTCAGTCATCACTCAGTCATCACTCAACTGCTGACTCACTCAGTCCTCACTCAGTCCTCACAGTCATCACGTAGTCATCACTCAGTCATCACTCAACTGCTAACTCACTCAGTCATCACTCAGTCATCACTCAGTCATCACTCAGTCATCACTCAGTCATCACTCAACTGCTGACTCACTCAATCATCACGCAGTCATCACGCAGTCATCACTCAGTCATCCTCAGTCATCACTCAGTCATCACTCAGTCATCACGCAGTCATCACTCAACTGCTGACTCCCTCAATCATCACGCAGTCATCACTCAGTCATCACGCAGTCATCACTCAGTCATCACTCAGTCATCACTCAACTGCTGACTCCCTCAATCATCACTCAGTCATCACTCAGTCATCACTCAACTGCTAACTCACTCAATCATCACTCAGTCATCACTCAGTCATCACTCAGACATCACTCAGTTATCCCTCAGTCATCACTCAACTGCTGACTCCCTCAGTCATCACTCAGTCATCACTCAGTCATCACTCAGTCATCCCTCAGTCATCACTCACTCATCACTCAACTGCTGACTCACTCAGTCCTCACTCAGTCATCACATAGTCATCACGTAGTCATCACTCAGTCATCACTCAATTGCTGACTCACTCAGTCATCACTCAGTCATCACTCAACTGCTGACTCACTCAATCATCACTCAGTCCTCACTCAGTCCTCACTCAGTCATCACTCAGTCATCACTCAGTCCTCACTCAGTCCTCACTCAGTCATCACTCAGTCATCACTTAGTCATCACTCAGTCATCACTCAACTGCTGACTCCCTCAATCATCACTCAGTCATCACTCAGTCATCACTCAGTCATCACTCAACTGCTGACTCACTCAATCATCACTCAGTCATCACTCAGTCATCACGCAGTCATCACTCAACTGCTGACTCACTCAATCATCACTCAGTCATCACTCAACTGCTGACTCCCTCAATCATCACTCAGTCATCACTCAGTCACCACTCAGTCATCACTCAACTGCTGACTCACTCAATCATCACTCAGTCCTCACTCAGTCCTCACTCAGTCATCACTCAGTCCTCACTCAGTCCTCACTCAGTCATCACTCAGTCATCACTCAGTCATCACTCAGTCATCACTCAACTGCTGACTCCCTCTATCATCACTCAATCATCACTCAGTCATCACTCAGTCATCACCCAGTCATCACTCAGTCATCACTCAGTCATCACTCAACTGCTGACTCCCTCAATCATCACTCAGTCATCACGCAGTCATCACGCAGTCATCACGCAGTCATCACTCAACTGCTGACTCCCTCAATCATCACGCAGTCATCACTCAGTCATCACGCAGTCATCACGCAGTCATCACTCAGTCATCACTCAGTCATCACTCAGTCATCACTCAACTGCTGACTCACTCAGTCATCACTCAGTCATCACTCAGTCCTCACTCAATCATCACTCAGTCCTCACTCAGTCCTCACTCAGTCATCACTCAACTGCTGACTCCCTCACTCATCTCGAATTCACTGACTCACAGACTGACTCACTCACTCTGTCTTTGATCACTGGAACTGTGGAATCGGAGCTCAATGGTAGGGTGTCAATTGTTTATGCTTTAACAGCTTCCAACAACACTTCAGTCCTCTTCACACACACACACACACACACACACACACACACACACACACACCATCTCCCACTAATGCCATGCTACTGAAGCCAAATGCCTTTAGGAGAATTCCAGCTTTCATCTAACTCTGTCTAAATCATGAATCAAACATGTCAGGCCAAACGTGACATTTTAAACCTCGCAGTTTTGCAACAACGCTTGTTCAACGCAGTAAAACCTAAAATAGTTTTTCAATCCAACTCGCTTCCATAACTCCAAACACTTCTTTGCATTATAATCTCTCAATCGGTGATGACTCATAATGACTTTATTTGCTATAATAATTCATGAATTAAGCCTTACAGTAATTAAGCATGCAATACATTGCAACCAGTGTACTTCAATCTATATAATTAAAACAAAATAATTGTGACTTACGCATCGACCTTAACTCATCATACCAAATGCGATATAGCTATACCGCATCCTGTACAGTGCCACACCAGATCTAGCGCCATGCACATACATACACCAGGCAACATATATACACTTAAACAACAAGCAGTTACAGACAGCAACTAAATAAATAAGCTGCACAAACCATACAAACACACGCAGCGTCGACACACACAGACCTGCTGACCCTGTCCAACTGCTGATTCGGGTCAGAGTTTGACCTTACAGTATCTGAGGACTGACTTTACCTTCGAAGGTCTTGTTTGCTTGCTGAGTCTCGCTGGTCTGGCTTGCACTGTGAGTCAGTGGCTTGCTGTCACTCACCTCTGACCTTGAAGCTGTGGACCAATACACAACATTACACACAACACTTAACAAGGCACACTAGTAAGACTGCATGCTATGCTTGAGCCAAGCTCTAGCAAACGTTTACAGAACTCGTGCTTAATTTTTTTTTTTGAGTGTTCTTGTAGTGTTATTCTGATTGGCTAAGGAATGGTCTATATTACCCATAATGCACTGTGAGCATGTGAGGGATTCTGAATGAAACCAGCTTGTTTAAATGATTTGCCATAAAATAAAACTAAACATAATATCTGGGCCTGCAATACGCATGGCCGTCCCCTTTGTGTGTATAGTCGGACAATTATGATCATATATCATGACGAGCGAATGTCTTCTCTGCGATGTTCTTGACTGGAATGGAGCAAAAGGAGGAAAATCTTTAACAAGTCGAAATTCCAAATGTAGTAAAAAATCACACAAACACACACACACACACACACACACACACACCCCACCACCTCCAGTTGATATACCACATCTGGACAGACTTGTTTATATCGTGAAATGAACACAGAAGAAGGGTAATCTTCTTTTGGGTTTGTGGAGATGTTTTTACATAAAACATTATAAATGTGCTGTGTTTGAGCTCCACGAGCTTGTCCTTGATCTCTAGGCTTGTTTATCCCCCACAGTGCTCTGTGCTTCATCGCTCACCCTCGTGCACTTTTTTTTAGTCGTAACAATCAAACACACTCGAAGATATTGTAGGGCCTTCGACAATTCAAGATCGGGATAGAAAAGATAAACATTGACACGTTTAACCATTGAATTTTGAAAAGAAATCTGCTTCTGATGACTGTCTGCCGTGTATGCCCAACTTTTACCGATATAACACTTACCAATAAACACCTTTACAGCATAGGCGTATAATAATGATGCTGAACAGTGAACTGTACGTCATAACGCCAACTAAACTCCTTATTAACTACTACGAGTATTCAGATCATGTTGCAATAAATAAATAAATAAATTATATATATATACACACACACACACATACATTTTTATTTTTTTTTAATGATACATGCTGATAAATTACCTTTATATGTCCCCAGGAGTGGTTTACTCAACTGACTGCCACTGATGGTGAAGACTTTAAATCTGTACTCTTTACTCTTATCAAAGTCTGTGATCACAGCTTTGGCTTCTTCCTTCGAAACCTGCAGGTCTCTCTCTTGTTCTCCTGCAGCTCAACGAGACCAAAAAAAAAAAAAAAAAAGCATGTGATTCACTGCCAGTCTGACGTGAGACATGCTGCATCAGGGACCGAAATTCATCACCGAGTGCCAGATTTAATAAAGAAGAGCTGATTGTGTTGTAATTAAGAACAAACATCTGAGCATACACCAGAAATAAAACAATAAACCTGATTGGATGAGCTGGTCCAAGGAGATTTGTGGGAAAATAACAAGCAATGAAATGCAAAGTGTGCCAGGTCTAGCAGGGTAAAGAGTTCGCACAGTTTTACACAGAAAACCCGTACTGGCGAAACAGGGGCAGGAGATTTACAGTGGAGTCAGAGCTGCTGTTGTAGAAAATGAATCGACATCTTCTGACCAATCAGCATCAAGAATTCAACAGCGCTGTTGTATAAGGTACACTGCACAACAGCGTGCTCGTGCTTCAGGCACTGCGGTTTGTTCTTTCATTGCCGTGTCCTTGTATTTGCATAACAAGTTGTCATCAGTAAGTAAACCATCCCTGATGTTTATCTTAATATGCTGATTGTCTGCCTAAGAAGCATCTCAGAGGAACATCTGGATGAGTAAGGAATCCACAGAGCCAAACACCATGAAACCTTGTCTTTGTAGTGCTAAAGCTACAGCACTTTACAGGTCAGAGATTCCCTGCTCTAACAACCCAGAGCTAACTCGTCATCTAATTATCAAGTCCTTCATGAGCTGAATTAGACGTGTTAAGAACAGAAAACACCACGAGGAAGGTGTGAATGTGGGCTGTCGGGTAATCCACTGAAACAATGAGAAGGTATCTGATAATATCTTCATAATGAGCAGGAGTTTGCTATTGTTTATTTATTTATTAAAATTAACGGACTATGCGTTAAGGTACTTTGTACCAAATATACGAAAAAAGATTACGTCATTACCTTATACCACAGCGCTGTTGAATTCTTACATTTACACATTCATTTAGCAGACGCTTTTATCCAAAGCGACTTACAAATGAGACACACTCACACACCAATGGTAGCAGAGCTGCATGCAAGGTGCTAGCTTGCCATCGGGGGCAACTTAGGATTCAGTGTCTTGCCCAAGGACACTTCGGCATGGGATCACCCGGGCCGGGATTCGAACCACCAGCCCTACGATTAGTGGATTAGTGGACAACCCGCCCTACCGACTGAGCCACAGCCGCCCCAAATGACAAAAGAGGACAAAGAGGAATACATCACGTTATAAATAAATAAATAATGTCGTGGTGGTAACAGTAATTCGCTTTGTGTCAGGTCGAATCACATCACCCTGTTGTTGATTATTTTCCTTTAACAGCATACCCCATCATGTTTTAGTCCTTTCATATCGACCATATTACAGAGACACTGGACTCCAGACATTTTACATGCTAGTACACACACAGACGTTCACAATTCTGCTACAGTGGCTACAGTGACGTAAATGACTCCTCGAATGTCCTGACACACTTAGAGTGTAAAAACAGTGGAGCGGGTCCAAATCGATATAAATTACTGGGACGCTGGCAGGTGAGTGTGGCTAATTATAATCGTGTGTGTGACCCAGTTTGTTTCTGGAGGTCACATGATAATAACGCGAGCCAAATATTTAAATGGTCACTCTGTCTTTCTTTGTCTTTTCCTCAAGGAGAGACAGTAGAACAGACTCACTGGTCATACACAAACAACATTTTTTTTTTTTTTTTTCATCATTTTCCACCACAGTACACATGTACAGAATGTCCTCTGAGACACTCTGGAGGAGAATCGATGCTGCCAAATGTGGACCGAAGACAATAAACAAACTCCCAAGCAAAAGAAAAATGACCTATTCAGAAAATAAAATTCCAACTGAGACACGTCTATCTCAATATCCAGCAGGAAACAACAAAAAGCTTCATTATTAAACGAGACTGAATTGGGAAAAAAAAATAAAAAAAACACTTCTAACAGCTGTTACAACTCATTCTTATCCGAATGAGCTGAGAAGATGAAACGTGTCATTTGAAATAATAAAAAACCTAATAAGACGAACGATTCGCTGTGTGGGTCCTGATCACAGATGGGTTTTGTCTCATACAGCCAGTAGGAAGGTCACGATACACAGATACTGTGTAGGCACAACGGCGCAAAAAGGTCACAGAGCTTTCAACAGAGACTCCCACACTTTATATTTCCTACGTTTAAAACCTATGAAAGATTACACGATCATAAATTATTCATTAATGATGTTGTTAGTGCTACATCTCCAAAGTGTTTTCATGTCATGTGACTGGCTTAGGCAAATGAAAGAAAGGGAGAGTGAAAAAGGTCTGAGGTTAAGGACTGTCTAACCTACTGTATAACCAAGCCTAAAGATAAAAGGTTCCAGTATTTTGTGGACACCTGACCATCAACCCATATGTGTTATATGTTGAACATCCCATTCCAGATGTAGTCCTCCCTTTGCTATTATTGTAACCGCGACTCTTCTGGGAAGGCTTTCCAATAGATTTTGGAGCGTGTCTGTAAGGATATGGGCTTCAGTCAGGCACTGACGTTGGGTGAGGAGGTCTGGGGTGTTGTCGGTTTCCAAGTCCGTCCAGAAGTGTGGTCGAGGTCATCGCTCTGCGCAGGAAAATCTTCCACTCAAACACTTACACACCATGTCTTCACGGAGCTCAGTTTGTGCACAGGGGCACGTCATGTTGGAACAGGTTTGGGTCTCTTAGTTCCAGTGAACGGGAGACTGTAAAGCTACAGCATACAAAAACATTCTACTGTATACGAGTGTGTGCAACAACTTTGTGGCAACAGTTTGGGGAAGAAAGAAGATAAAGTGTCAAACGTTTGGCCATATAGTATATTATGGTGTACATACAACCTCAATATCTTAATTCGATTACATTGTGCACTACCAAGGGCAAAAAGAGCTTGCAACCCCAGCTGATATAAAAAATAATAATAAAATAAGTCTATTTATAGTCATATAATGCCCAATTTGTATTCCATTATTTCCATGGTCATGATCATATATGATAACTACAACTACTCATATGATGACGAGCATGATCTACTTGAAAGAGAACGAAAACAAAGTAAACAAAATGGATTTATAGGTGTAACATCTCTAAACATGCATTTTTACACTAATATTATGCACTTTGTTCACTTTGAACAGAATCGTAGAGGAGTTTTATTCATGGCGAATGTTGCACCTACTAGGACAGAGGTATACGCTTTAATCTATAACTTAAGTCTGTGGTGAAACTATGGTGAAATATCATTCGGTGCACCTTTTCATTTATTTAGTGAACATTTCTATCCAGACTCGGCTACAACAGAGCTTATCTTCAGCTGGTCAAACAGGCTGCTGGAATGTTTTTAATGACTAGCTTAATATAAGTTCCTCTGCTTACCCGAGCCAGCGCTGTAGAGGAATCTGTAGCTGTCAAACTCTCCTTTCGGTTCCTTCCAGGACACACTGAGCATGCCTGAGCCTAGCTCCTTAAAACGCAATCTTCTAGGAGCAGGCACTGCACACACACACACACACACACACACACACACACACAACACACAAAACACAAACTATTTGTACAATATACTGTACAGGTGAATGTGATTTATGTTTAAAAGCATTCCAAGAAAATTGCAGTAACTCAGGACCGTGTACCTTCCAATCGTTTAATCTTTTATTCTGAAACTAAAATCAGAAAAAAATTTCAGAGGCTTTTTAAAACTCACTATAATTTGATTATAAAAAGATAGAAATTGTAAACAATGTTCTGACACACACAAAATACAGGTTATGGGGGGGGGGGGGGGGGGGGACGTGGTCTAAGAAGTCTGTTGCTGTTTCTTTGTACATTTATTAGACACTTTTATCCAAAGCGACTTACAAATGAGACACACTCACACACCAATGGTAGCAGAGCTGCATGCAAGGTGCTAGCTGCCATCGGGGGCAACTTAGGGTTCAGTGTCATGCCCAAGGGCACTTCGGCATGGGATCACCCGGGCCGGGATTCGAACCACCAACCCTACGATTAGTGGATTAGTGAACAACCCGCTCTACCGACTGAGCCACAGCCGCCCCATGCTTTGTTCATTGAAACACAATCAGTTGTGTTAATCCAATCACAATTGCTATTGAAGTTGATCTTGTCGGATACTACACCCTACCTTTATCTGAAGATTCCCCATACGTGATGCGTAAATGGCTACCGTCATGTCTTCATTAATCTAGGTTTCTGGTTTACTGATATTGTAATATCTTCCCAATTTTGCCCACTTGATTGGTCATGTTATTCTGGTTATCTGTAATCTAAAAACAGGATTAATACAATTTATTATTATTATTATTACTACTACTACTACTACTACTACTATGATTTACTCAGTACGAACCTTGAGACCTTAAAAAAAAATCCTTTTTTTTTTTTGTTTTCCAATAATGGTTTCAGAAATGGAAATTCTAAGAATGGAAGCTACACAGTCTTAACAGCAGCGAATGTTCATCATCTGCAAAGCAAACACACTCTTCTCTGAAGCAGCTTAAAATCTCCAAGATGAGGTTATAGAGTATGTTTGAGTGGCAGATGGTGATTAAATTAGATCTATACAGAGAACTAGACAGTTTTTCAACCATCTGTGTTCGAGAAACAGGTATTAGAGAAACCACAGATGTCACAAAGAGTCAAGTCACACACTTTCCCTTCGTACATTTGTAGTAAGGTGTTAGTAATGAATTCGTTGCTTCAGCTCTGGAAGACAGGCTCAGGAACAGAGCTTGACCTAACCAGAGGTCATACAGAGGAAAGATAAACCTTGCATTCCAATATTGTCTTTAAAATGCCCTTATTAACGTCCCCATATTAAATGTGCGTCGCATGAGTCGCCATCGTCAGCACACAAGGAGCAGAGGTTTACATCTGAACATACTTGAACTGGGGAGAAAGCATGATGCTGCTAAAGTTATCGATTTGGAAAATGATGCAAACTCTTTTGAACTATGAGTAAAACATGCGTGTTTAAAAGCTCGCATGAAAACTAGCTAATCTGCTAGCAAGATTCGCATCAGATTGAAATGACTTGGGGTATGACTATAGTAATATTGCCTCCAAATGGGTCATCCATTGAACTTTACTAGAGCGGATAAGCCCTTACGATGGTGACATTCAGTACATTTACATGGACAACAATAATCCGATATTAACCCGATTAAGATGATACTCTGATTATGAAACTAGTATGTAAACAGTGATTATTGATGACCTTAATCCGACTAAAGTCATACTCGAAGTAAACACAAATCGAATTAAGACGTGTCGAGTATTGCTGTTTTAGTCGCATTATCGACGTGTATTACAGACATGTACACACCTTAATCACATTATTAACATCGTGTGAGAGACTTTACATTACATTTACATTTAGCAGACGCTTTTATCCAAAGTGACTTACAAATGAGACACACTCACACACCAATGGTAGCAGAGCTGCATGCAAGGTGCTAGCTTGCCATCGGGGGCAACTTAGGGTTCAGTGTCTTGCCCAAGGGCACTTCGGCATGTGGAGTCATCCAGGCCGGGATTCGAACCACCAACCCTAAGATTAGTGGATTGGTGGACAACCCGCTCTACCGACTGAGCCACAGCCACCCATTCCACCCCCCCATTCTGCTACAGGACACGATCACACACAGCACTTCTCAACCGTTTGACGGCAAACAAGAGAGCACGGCTGCGTCCCAAACCGCGCACTTTCCTGCTGTGTAGTAGGCAAAATACATGTATATCAGCTACTATATAGGTGTAAGTGCGCGGTTTGGGACACACCCACGGCTTCAAGCAGTCGTCTATTAGCACATACAGCATGACGAATAATTAACTGCACTTAAAGCATTCATAAAATGTTTTATAAAAACACCCAAAACTGTAAACGGTCCCATAACAAAGACGAACTGTATGTTAATACGTGAAATTCTGGAGGGACGTCGTACGGTGTGGCACGATGACGTAATGACGTGTGACGTTAATCGCTCTATGTTCTATAACACGTAAAACCTGAACATGAAAGGAGTATTCTAAAAGCGACTCATGTAAACACCTTAATCAGAATATCGTCTTATTCAGAATAAGGTCAATAATTAGATTACTGCTGTCCATGTAAATGTAGTCAGTGATTGAGGGGAAGTCAAACAGGGTGTGTTAAAGCAGTATTGGAACAAACTGTAGGCTCTGAAATAGCATTGTTTTGTGTCTATTTCTCTTTAGAAAAATGGAACAAGACAGACAGACAGACAGACAGAGTACATTCACCATTCTTCATTTCATTTCAACTCCACAGGCAAAACTAAACCAAACCCATGCCAACACACACACACACACACACACACACACACACACATCCAGAACTGTTCAAATACTACACTATGAATCTATATGCACCCACCCATTCCCACAAACTCATTCTTGTGTTTGTGTCACAGTTAGCAAGCAAGGATGCTAAAATATGTTTTACATACCCACACTGACCGGAGAACAGTGCGAGAGTTTTGTACAGGTATGTAAAGAACAGCCTGTTTACTGCTAACATTTCAGAAGGATGCATCAAGTCAAGCATTGTATAATAATATACCAAACACACCAACCTTAACATGGGGAAAGCGACTTTCTGCAGGGCTTTTGTGATTCTGTAAAATGAAGATCTTTCTCTCTTCTGAACAGAATGCCTAAGTACATCCCGGTTCAGTCCAGCGGTGTTAATTCATCTTATCGCTTTCTGCATGTGATTTGTAATGTCGATCGAACACGCTCAGTCGCTAGTTGTGTTACAAGCTAAGAAGTCGTAACTTTAATCCTGTCTCGAGGCTTCCAGCTTTAAGTATACAGACGAACACAGCTTTGAGGGTTTCCTAAAGTCTGATCGGGGTTGTAGTCTAAATCAGAGAGAGGCCGCATTTGGACATCACGGTGGAAATCCTTGCTACGATTCTTGTTCCAGTGATCGTACCTGTGTTCGGTATGGTAGCCAGTGGGTAATGTATTAAGCACATTCATCAGCATGTAGGCCTTTTAAACAGTTATCATTGGGCCTCTTTTATCAAGCTGGATAAGAACAAATGTTTTGAAAAAAAAAACCTTATCTTAAAATCATATTTTGTGTAAATTTACATATAAGACTACTTTATTATATAAGGAGTCTCACATGAACCTCAGCTAGTCAACTACTTGGTTAACTAGTTGGTCATGACCCTGTTAAAATAAGTGGGATGTATTATAACCTTACAGAGATAATACAGGGTCATAATACATTTACATTTATTCATTTAGCAGACGCTTTTATCCAAAGCGACTTACAAATGAGACACACTCACACACCAATGGTAGCAGAGCTGCATGCAAGGTGCTAGCTTGCCATCGGGGGCAACTTAGGGTTCAGTGTCTTGCCCAAGGACACTTCGGCATGGGATCACCTGGGCCGGGATTCGAACCACCAACCCTACGATTAGCGGATTAGTGGACAACCCGCTCTACCGACTGAGCCAATAATAAACTTAATAATATAATAATAATAAACTTATTTTCACACAACGATGCATCGACATTCTTTCACTGTGACAATCATTTAAGCATTCGCATTAAATTGTGGCATTAGTTCTTGCTGGTATACAAAGGTTTCCGACTATAGTAGCAATGGTGACCAGAATTCCACTTCATTGATATATCAAAACTGATTTAAAAAATTAAAAAATTGGCATCCCTTGTTTTAGCAAGTTGTTGTTGTTGTTGTTGTTGTTTTCCTCCATAATCCGTCAATAAGATTTAATGACATTTCCTGAACTCTGAATAACTCCTAGCTTTTGAGTGTCACCGTGCAGGAAAACACATGGAAAGGAGGCGGGTTCTACTGCCATGACTCCAGGTTGTCCAGGTCAAACTGTCAGCTGGGAATTGAAGCTACGATCTTTAAATAAATAAATAAATAAATAAATAAATAAATAAATAAATAAATAAACTGGCTTGAAGATATGTCGTGAAGACGTGGATTCTCAGTTTTGACATCAGTGTTTAAGAGTTCTTTTCCGAGAGGGAATCAGAGAAGTTGTTTCGTAGCGGTGAACTGTAAAATGTGAGCCAATCGAAGTGCATGCGCTGCAGGAAATGTTTAAAGGTCAAGAACGCGAGTTATAATATAAAATATGAGGCATGTTTGACTATGAAAGAGCAGATGAGAGCACTGTTAGGATGACAGATGTGACTGTCAGCTCCAAAATGCTTCGGTCAATTCAAAACCAGCATTAATTATTTTTCCATTTGTAACCAACCACACATGAATGTCAAGCCAATTTTGTTATAGCTTACCATCAATCCGGTATTAATCACGGCAGTTCAAGTCCAAATGCCAGGGCTTCAAAGTCCCAATTGGGAATTAATGAGACAAAATTTTCGTTTTTAATAGTTTAAAATGTGCTTAATTACAGATAACCGTGTTAAATAACGCGCATGAAATGACATATTTCCGTGAAGCATTCGTTTACTTCAGAAATCTCCGCCGGTGTTAGTTTCGCTGTTTCCTGCCTGTGGCTTTACAGTCAAAAGTGCTACCGTGGTTAATAATAAATGAATCGCTTGAGGCATTCAGTCAGCATGACTGTGCAGGACTTAATACTTCAGAATGATCATTTCCTACCTAATTAGAACGGTAGCAATGCTGTATGTAGTATCTCTCCACAGGAAGATAAGGGCCGATGAGCAATGTGGTAATATGGCAGGTGAATGAGCAGAGAAGGTTTGGGGCTAAAAATGTTTGCTTAGTCAGAGGCAGATCTTAACCTGAACAATGGACATGCTCCAGGTGAGACAGTTCTCTGCATGAACGCTCGCTCAATAGATAACTTTTCAATTAGACGAATGGAGACACACGTTCAGTGTTGAAGTTGTTGCAGAAGGTACAACCAGTTGATATTCAACTTGATATGGTTGTTTTGTTTGAAATAGTGTAGCCTGTAGAATAAACGGTATAGAATATGGATGGATGGACCTATTTATTTATTTATTTATTTGTTTGTTTGTTTGTCTTGTTTGCTTGTCTTGTTCACGAGTGAGGGAACATGGGAGTGGGAAATTGGCCGGAGAATCGGAGCAGCGGGTGCGGTATTGCAATCGCTTTACCGTATCGTTGTGACGAAAAGAGAGTTAAGCCAGAGGGCAAAACTCTCGATCTACCGGGCAATTTTCGTTCCTACCCTCACCTATGGTCATGAAGGTTGGGTAATGACCGAAAGAACTAGATCGCGGGTACAAATGGGTTTTCTCAGGAGGGTGGCTGGCCTCTCCCTTAGGGATAGGGTGAGAAGCTCGGCTATCCGAGAGGAACTCAGAGTCGAGCCGCTGCTCCTTTGCGTTGAAAGGAGTCAGTTGAGGTGGTTTGGGAACCTGGCAAGGATGCCCCCTGGGCGCCTCCCTAGGGAGGTATTCCAGGCACATCCAACTGGGAGGAGACCTCAGGGAAGACCCAGGACTAGGTGGAAAGACTATATTTCCACACTGACCTGGGAACACCTCGGGATCCCCCAGTCAGAGCTGGTTAATGTTGCTCAGGAAAAGGAAGTTTGGGGTTCCTTGCTGGAGCTGCTACCCCCGCGACCCGATTACGGATAAGCCGTTGAGGATGGATGGATGGATTGTTTGTTTGTCTTGCCGGCATGGTGTGGGTCTACTTTTTCTTTCAGAGTGAAGTGTCGCTGTAAATCAATACAAAGTTCTTCTGACTGATCACCTTTATCCTATGATCAAGCATTTCTATCCTGACGTGACGTGGTCATTTTCAGGATGACTCAACCCCCCGCCCCCCCATTCACAATGCAACATGGCTAACTGACAGGTTGAATGAGGATGTAAATCATATGCTATGGCCTTCACACTCACCATATCTCAACCCGAATGAACACCTGTTGGAGATTTTAGAGTTATGTTTTAGTCAGCGCTCTCCACCACCGTCACCACTAAACGAGGGAAAATATTTTGGAAGAACGGTGCTCATCCTTCCAGTACAGTTCCTGAGAGAATCTGTGCTAAACGGTATCAAAACTCTTCTTGCAGCTCATGGTGGCACAAAACCTTTGGGTGGTGTTTATTCCTTTAATTTGTCACCCATCTGTATATTACAGTATCGTACATACTACTGTATATACAGTATCTCACAAAAGTAAGTACACCCCTCACATTTGTGTAAATATTTGATGATATCTTTTCACGTGAAAAGGCCCAATTTGGACATTTTCACTTAGGGGTGTACTCACTTTTGTTGCCAGCGGTTTAGACATTAATGTC
>JAFFST010052964.1:27875-38734 GCA_022414735.1 Noturus placidus
GTGTGTGTGTGTGTGTGTGTGTGTGTGAGTGTGTGTGTTGTACATTATAGATGGATCATTGATCTCAGGCAGACACTCCGAAATTGCCCTTTTGGAAAAGACAATTTTCCAAGTTCAGTTAAATTAACTAAAACTAACTAAACTTACCAAATTTTTCCCCAAAAAAGCCATCCCAATGGGCATTATCTAGATGTAAGAATTAATTAAACTAGAAAACTACTTATCACAGAAGAAAGTTGCCTTCAACATGAAGGTTTTACTGACAAGTCTGGATTCACCCAGTGAAAAATCTAACATTTCACATCTATGAGCCATATTCAGAATTGAATTAACATGTTTTGTGGGGAGTTCTCTGTTTGACAAAAAGTACCGGACTCAATATTGAGCTATAAACAATTGCAGATGTCTGCACCAATAACATGGGCACAGATTACAATGATGTAATGACCTGGATTTAGTCTCATGGGCACATTAAACAAAACTGTGCGTTTAGTACGTAGGTAGACAAACACACAAACAAAACAAACACACAAACAAATAAAACTTATTGCAGTCTTGTGTACAATTACAGTGGGCAAAACTTTAGTAAATGCAAACTAACTAATGTGATCATCAAGACTAATACGTTTCATGCCAAGTTTCCACATATTCAATATATTAATCTACTATTTCTTCTTCATACTGTATTAACACTTAACACTGTATTATTCTATTCATTGTATTATTCTACATATTTATTGTATTTTTCATGTTACATTGTATTGCAACTGACAGCCAATAAGACTGGTGCTTGATTAAAAGGTGCTGGACTACATGGTAATGAAAAACTCCTTCCAAAATAGCAAAATCTGGCAACTTCCGAAGTGTGAAGTGTATGCAGGTAATTTCAATAAACTGAAAGAGCCACATGCCCTATCATGATGTATCTATGCCTTGCACCCAATATTCCTGTGAGAGGTAGCTGATTTACTATGACCCTGATAAGGATAAGCGGCCACAAAAGCACCTGAGTAGCGAATAGTGAGAAGTAGTGAGAGTAGTGAGAACTGAGTAGAGTGAGTACTGAAAATCTTGCTGGCATAAATACTGATGCATGTTTTGAACTTGTGTGACCATGTTCTCTGGCTCCCACTACCATCTAACAAACAGACTAGTTTTTGGTTGGAGTATTCCTTCAGCCTATTTCAGCATAGTTAAAGGTCACATGGTCATTACACAATGACAAAATGCATTTAAGAAAAAATGAATACGGGGGAACCTGGAGCCTATCCCAGGAAGCATGGGGCACAAGGCGGGGTACACCCTGGACAGTGTGCCAGTCCATCGCAGGGCACAATCACATACACACTCTAGAAAGGAGTAAGCGGTTGAAGATGGATGGATGGATAGATGGAATATAAAATGAACACTAGTTCTTTACTCACTGGCAGTCTGTGTGTGTTGGGGAGTAATAGAACGCTGGTACCATCTGTTCATATTTGGCTTTTGCAGAACTGTTGCCGATGGAGGCCATCAACTAAAGAGAGAAAGACAGGGATATGTCATGAGGTACAGCAGCTTCTGTCATTACATAAAATGTGTCAAAAACAAAAGACAAGGAAATGATGCAGTTATTTATTTTCAGTTAAATGTGTGTGTGCGTGTGTGCGTGCATGTTGCAAATGTGTACAGCATATGTGACATTTTCCACTAAAGGGCTGGATTGTAATAGGTTCCACATTCATAAGCAAAGTTATCCTATTTCACACTAGAACCTACAGTAGCAAATTATACATGGATCTGCGATGGCTTTCCAATCTTCACATGTCCAGTTTCTGGTGGATCTGTGCCCATTGAAGACACAGATAAAGTGCTGTGAAAAGTATTGTTTTTTTCTGTTTTTGTTTATCATGCTAAATAGTTTTAGCTCTTCATACTTAATACATCAAAAATAAAGCAAAGGCAACCTGAGTAAACACACAATACAGTTTTTGCTTTTTATTGAAGCAAAAAAAAAAGTTATCCAACACCTATCACCCATGTGAAAAACTAAATTCCCCTTTACGTTAAAAATCTGGTTGTGCCAGATTTTATAAGCAATAACTGCAACCAAACATGTCTGATAACTGGAGATCGGTCTTTCACTTACTTATAGGACTAGGACTCACTTATGCTTTGGATCATTGTCTTGCTGCATAATCCAGTTGCGCTTGAGTATCAACTTGCGGACTGAAGACCTGATATTCTACTTTAGGATTTTCAGGTAGAGAGCAGAATTCATGTTTCCATGAATTCTTGCAAGTTGCCCAGGCCATGAAGCAGCAAAGTAGCCGTACATCATCACACTTCCACCACAGTGTTTGCCCATACGCATGATGATCTTTTTGTGGAAGTTTGTATTTGGTTTATGCCAGATGTAACGGGACCCCTGTTTTCCAAACAGTTCCAATTTTGACTAATCAATCCACAGAACATTCTCCAAAAAGGCTCGAGGATCATCAAGGTGTGTTTTGGCAAAACTCAGATGAGCCTTAATGTTGTTCTGGGTTAGCAGTGGTTTTCACCTCGCCACTCTTCCATGAATGACATTTTCTGCCCAGTGTCTTTCTGATGGTGGAGTCATGAACAGTGACTTATTGATGCAAGAGAGGTCTGTAGATCTTTTGATGTTGTCCTTGGCTTTTTTTGTGGTTTGCTGGATGAGTCCTTGATGTGCTCTTGGAGGAATTTCAGAAGGTCGAAGCTCAGAACTGTGCTGAGTTTTTCTATTTGGAGATAATGGCTCTCACTATGGTTCTAAGAGCTAAGAGTCTAAGAGACTTTGAAATAGCTTTGTAACCCAGACTGATGTATTTCAATCACCTTCTTCCTCCTCATCATTTCTTGGATTTCGTTAAATTTTGGCATAGTATGTTACTGGGTAAGACCTTTTAACCAACTTCATGCTGTTAGAAACGTTCTATTTAAATGTTGATTTAACTGAACAGGGTTTTCAGTAATCAGGCCTGGTTACATCGAATCCAGCTAAAACCCATTTTTCATGCTGTTTCATAGATTTAGGAAATTAGTAACTATGGGGCAAATACATTTCCATACAGGCCCAGTTGGTATTGGATAATTTTTTGCTTCAATGAATAACATTATCATTTAAAAATCTGTATTTTGTGTTTACTCAGGTTTCCTTTGTTTTCATTTCTGAAACAATTTAATATGAGATATACACAAAAAAAAAAGAAATCAGGATGGGGCAAATACTTTTTCACAGCACTGTACCTGTTCTTGGCTGAAAGGCATGGAACTTAATGTGGTCTTCTGCTGCTGTATAGACCATCTGCATCAAGGTTCAGTGTGTTGTGCATTCTGAGATACTTTTCTGCTCCCCATGATTATAAAGAATGGTTCCTGTCAACTCAAATCAGAACTGTTGCTCACTAGATGTTTTTGGTTGTTTGTTTTGTTGTTGTTTTCTGTAACATTCTGTATAAACTCCAGAGACTGTCGTGTATGAAAATCCCAGGTGATCTACAGTTTCTGAAATTTTCAAACCAGACCGTTGGCTCCAACAACATTGCCACAGTCAATTTAATTGACATTTTCCCCATTGTGATATTTAAGCTGAACATTAACTGCAGCTCTTTACCTCTATCTGCATAATTTTATGCAGTGCACTTTTGACACATGAATGGCTGGTGCATAATTGCATAGTGAGGAGGTGTACAAATATTCCTAATAAAGTGGCCGGTGAGTGTATAAGCATCCTTTTGAATCAGTATTCATCTGAATGGCTGAATGGTTGGAATGTAATGGTCATTATTCACAGTAATACCAATCTATTTATTAAGATTGCTGTTTGACCCTAGAAAACAATCTCTTTGCTTCTTTTGTTAACTAATTGTTAACTGGTTTAAGTGTCTCCTTTTTTGTCACATATTGAAAGAGAAAGGTTCGATACTCATGTTAAGCCATCTCATCTGGACCTTTTATCGTGGTGAGTATGAAAATTGACTGTACTTTTTTAAAATAAAATAAATATATAAATATTAATATCAGGGCCAGTTGATCCATTAGTTGATCCGCTCTACCGCCACCCCACCGAATCGGATTAACAGTATCGATCCACAGTTAACGTTCCTCATGTCTTTAATTACCTCTGAAAATTTGTTTGGTTAAATTGGTTTGCTGGTGCCCCTACTGCCAATCTAAATAAGCGGCAGTGTGTGTAAGGCTGTATTAAGTGCAACACAACACTCATAATCTAAAAAGTACAACATACATATCAGTCATCACCGTTGGAGTGTCTGTATGGCCGTGAAGTGTGTGTGAATGTCAATGACTATGATTTACTTTTTTTACAGCACTATGGACGATAATGATCATGGCAAAATTTTTATGTTAATGCTGCTGATGCATTAATGGCATCGCAACAATCACGATTGTAAGTTGAGATGCAAAATGAAGTGACAAACCATCGGGAGCTCAATTTCAAAAAAAGAAAAAAGAAGAAGAGGCAAAGCGTGAAAAAAAGCGAAAGTAAGCTTATTACAATTTCTGTATCATTTGTCATTTTTGTGGTGTTAAATTATTTAGATAATGGATTTACAATACCTGTGTGAAGTTGGCCCCCCACCCAACGCAAAACGTCTGCAAAATAGTCTCAATCGTTTGTGCTCTGGTTGTGCTGGTTTGTGCCATAAAAATGTTCGTTTGTGCTGCTTCGGTTTTTGAGACATTAAAAGAATATTTAGAGGTTATTCTGAGGTCACTCAGCCTCCCCACACACTCAAATTCACCCCAAAGAGTCTCAATCGTTTGTGCTCAGTTTGTGCTGGTTTGTGCCATAAAAATTTTCATTTGTGCTGCTTCGGTTTTTGAGATATGAAAAGAATATTTAGAGGTTATTCTGAGGTCACTCAGCCTCCCCACCGACTCAAATTCACCCCAAAGAGTCTCAATCGTTTGTGCTCAGTTTGTGCTGGTTTGTGCCACTAAGTGTTTCGTTTGTGCTGCTTCCATTTTTAAAATATTACATTTACATTTATTCATTTAGCAGACACTTTTATCCAAAGCGACTTACAAATGAGAGCACACTCACACACCAATGGTAGCAGAGCTTCCATGCAAGGTGCTAGCTTGCCATCGGGGGCAACTTAGGGTTCAGTGTCTTGCCCAAGGACACTTCGGCATGGGATCACCCGGGCCGGGATTCGAACTACCAACCCTACGATTAGTGGATTAGTGGACAACCCGCTCTACCGACTGAGCCACAGCCACCCTGTTAGACATTGAATTATGGTGCGATGACCAATTATGGTCACCAACCCCCAACATGCTCCAAAATCACTCCAAATAGACTCGTTTGTTTTTGCTGGTTTGTGCCAATAAAAGCTTTGTTTGTGCTGCTTCGGTTTTGGAGATATTAAGAGAAAATTTATGTCAATCTGAGGTCACTCAGCCCCCCACATGCTCCAAATTCACCTGAAATATTCTCAATCTTTGTGCTTTGTTTGTGCTTATAAAAGTTTTGTTGGTGCTGCTTCCGTTTTTAAAATATTAGACATTAAGTTTTAGGTGATGACGTCACCATCCCCCCACATGCTCCAAATTCACCCCAAATAGTCTCAATGGTTTGTGCTCCATTTGTGCCGATAAAAGTTTCAATTTTAAAGTTTCAATTTTAAAGTTTCAGTTTTAAAGTGTGAGTACACTTTTAAGGTCGAATTGCTTCCATAATAAGAAGCTGTTATAGATGTGCAGTATCTGAAATGTTTGTGTTACTAAAAAGTTCAAACTGTTCAGTTGAATGAAGTTGGAAGAACCCTTGGCCTTAGAAGCTAGCACTGCCCCCTTTAGCAGAAATAGGCATTTTGCATAATAATTGTCCACCAGTCTCTGGCATCAGCTAGCTGGAAAAAAAAATGTTATCACTCTTCCATGCAGTATTCTTTCAGTTGCAAGATGTTTGAGGGTTTTATTGCATGTACTGCCAGTGTCAAATCCCCCCACAATATTTCAATGGGATTCAAATCTGGGCTTTGACTAGGCCATCCCATAGCCCTCCATTTCTTCTTTTTGAGCCATTCCTTGGTGGATTTGCTAGTGTGCTTAGGATCATTATCCTGTTGAAAGGTCCACTTTCAGTTGAACTTCAACTTTTGGACAGATGGCCTCACATTATCTTCATGCACTCTTTGATAATTACCAGACACTTCTCTCTTATTTTTCCAATAGCATCTCCATTGCAAAAGCCACATACTACCAAGAGAAGATTGACAGCTCTCCAAACACCCACACTCTCTTCAAAACCTTTTCTTCTCTTCTCTGTCCCCCTCCTCCCCCTTCCCCGCTCACTGCAGATGACTTTGCCACTTTCTTTTCCAACAAGGTTACATCAATCAGGAACCAGTTCTCAACCCCAGACATGCATAGACTGACTCCTCCTCCATGTAAATCCCAAATGACTTCCTTCTCTCTCCTCTCAGAGACTGATGTCTCTCTAAACTACTCTCTAGCCATCCCACAACCTGTCCTCTTGACCCTATCCCTTCTCAACTTCTTCAGTCCATCTCTCCCACACTATTACCTGCACTCACACACATTTTTAACACATCCCTCTCTACTGGCACATACCGTACCTCATTTAAGCAGGCCCGGGTTACCCCACTGCTTAAAAAACCATCACTTAACCTTGCTGTGGTTGACAACTACAGACCTGTTTCCCTCCTCCCTTTTCTTTTCAAAAATATTGATAGAGTCATTTCCAACTATCCAATTTTCTCACACAGAACAACCTCCTGGACACCAAGCAGTCTGGCTCCAATCACTCCACCTTGCATCAAACTGGCACCAATCATTCCACCAAGACTGCTCTGTTTTCCGTCACTGAAGCCTAACGACTAGCAAGAGCAACCTCTAGATCATCTGTCTCATCCTACTCGACATCTCTACTGCTTTCGACACTGTGAACCATCAGATCTGCGCTGGGTGGAATCCTATCTCTCAGACAGATCCTTCAAGGTATCAAGGAGGGGAGGTATTTCTGAAACTCACCAACTCACAACTGGCATTCCACATGGGTCAGTTCTGGGTCCACTCCTCTTTTCTATCTACACTACATCTCTAGGGCAGGTGATTGAGTCTCGTGGCTTCTATTTGTCCTTCCAGCCTGACGATCCATCTGTCTGATGATCCATCACATATCTCTGCTTGCCTGTCAGACATCTCAGTCTGGATGAGAGAACACCACCTTAAGCTCAACATGGCAAAATCTGAGCTTCTCATCATCCCAGCCTGTCTCTCAATCAACCACAACCTCACTGTACAGCTCAGCTCAACCACACTCAAGCTAACCAGGGCGGCCAGGAACCTTGGGGTGATTCTTGATGACAGCTTGACCTTTACAGACCACATCTCAACAACTGCACGATCCTGTAGGTTCATCCTGTACAACATCAAGAAAATCAGACCTTATCTCACCGAACAGGTTACACAGATACTAGTCCAGGCTCTTGTTATCTCAAAACTGGACTACTGCAATTCACTACTCTCTGGCCTCCCGACCAGCTCCATCAAACCCCTTCAAATGATTCAGAATGCAGCAGCATGCCTCGTCTTCAACCAGACCAAGAAAACCCATGCCTCACCCCTCTTCATCTCCTTCCAATGGCTTCCTGTAGCCGCCCACATCAAATTCAAGGTGTTGATGCTCACCTTCAAGACCTTGTCTGGAACAGCACCCTCCTACATCAACTCTCTCCTGAAGCCTTACGTTCCCTCATGCAATCTGCGATCGATTAGCGATCAATGCTTAGTAGTTCCTACTCAGCATGGCTCAAGGTCTCTTTTCAAGAACATTCAAACTAACTGTTCCTCAGTGGTGGAATGAACTTCCAACCTCAATCCGAAGGTTGGAAGTTCAAAAAAAAAAATCTCACCATCTTCAAAGAACAGCTAAAGTCCCACCTCTTCCGTGAACACTAACCAACCCATAAAAAAAACAAAGGGCACAGATTAGAGGTGTAAGTGCAATTTTTTTTTATTGCACTTACACCTCTAATCTGTGTCCTTTGTTCTTCTGGAACTCAATTAATGGATCTTGTATAGTAGCACTACTTGTCTTTTTCTATGCTTTATATATCGCTTTGCTTGTATTTTCTCATTTGTAAGTCGTTTGGATAAAAGCATCTGCTAAATAAATAAATGTAATGTAAATGTAAATATGATGTGGAATTCATAGTTGACTCAGTGAATACAAGCTGTCCAGTCCTTGAGGCAGTGAAGCAGCCTCAACCCTAACATTTCCACCACCGTGCTTCAAAGTTGGTATAAAGGTGCTTCTCCTGAAAAGCTGTCTTTGGTCTGTGCCAAACATGTCTGCTGGTGCTATGGCCAAACAACTCTATCTTTGATTCATCTGTCCAGAGCACATTATTCCAAAAGGCCTGGTCTGTGGCCTGGAATGTGGGTTCTGTGTGTTCCCAGTAACCAGCTTACTCCCCAGTGCTGAGGGCCTCAAAGCAGGCACAGAATTCATTGAGTTCATCTGGTGTGATATGGCTGTCAGTGATTACACCCCTGCTCCTGCTTTGATAGTCTGTGATATTTTGTAATCCTTGCCACATGCGCTAGTTCTCAGCAGTAGCGAAATGACACTCCAGCCACAGTCTGTATTGTCTCTTGGCATCCCTTATGGTTCTTCAGAGGTCTTATCTGGCCTTCTTGTAGTTACTGGCATTACCCAAGACAAATGCAGTAGACTGTGCATGAAGTATAGACCAAACCTCACATTTTATCCATGGCTTTTTGGTGGGGTATGTCTGGATCTGTTTAGTGTGCACAATGTTGTTGATGCAGGTTCTTATGTAGCTGATTACTACTGAAGCGTACTAATCCAGGTCAAGACTACAGTCCTCATGTACAGTAGTGTTCTTAAACACGTCCCACTCAGTGCACTCAAAGCGCCTGATCAGATTCTTCAGTCTACACTTTTACAGTTTTACTTTCTGGAGCTATCTGTATGCGGGGTACAGCAGCAGTGAGATCAGACTGTCCAAAGTGAGGGTGAGGTGCAGCATTTTATGCACTCTTCACATTACTGTACACCTGGTCTAGTATGTTTTTTTTCC
Source organism: Noturus placidus (assembly GCA_022414735.1). Classification (NCBI taxonomy): domain Eukaryota; kingdom Metazoa; phylum Chordata; class Actinopteri; order Siluriformes; family Ictaluridae; genus Noturus; species Noturus placidus. Next base: position 36,977 of record JAFFST010052964.1, read on the forward strand.
CTTGTAGGGAAGTTAACACGCTGGTGGATTATTGGAAGCACATTCCATAAAATCACAGTGATTGCAATTACCTGTGACAATAAACACAGCATATGGATGTGTGGTTTCTTGCGTGTTTATAGTGTCATACAGAATCCTAAGTGCTCCTGCAGAGGTTGCGTGTGGCGGAGAAATAGAGTGATTAACTCTCTTCTCAGATAAAAGTGCCTGCATTTCACTGATAAAAGTTCTGCTTCACTCGAGCAGTGTTTACTGACCATCTGTATATCCAAGCACCACCAGTTGTTAATGTAGATGCAGGTTCCCCCAGCTTTGTGTTTTCTAGATGCTGCTGTACGGTCCCTGCCGTGGATGGAGTGCATCTGCAGCTGAACCACTGAGTCCGGTGTGCTGTCCGATGGGCAGGTATCTCTGAAAAGGAGTGTGCAGCTATCTCTATTTTCTTGCTGAGATATGATCCTGGTTCTATGTTTGTCCAGCTTGTTTTCAAGGGGTCGGACATTTACTAGCAGTAGGCTAGGGAGAGGCAGTCGGTTTGCCCTAGCCTTTAGCCTAGCATGTGGACCACCTCTCTTGCCTCGTCACCGCTTCTATTACTCTTTCCCCCAGCTGAACTGATCACTTGATTCCGATGTTGGTGGGCCTCAAAAGGTAGCTCATTGGTTTGTTTTCTGATTTCCAGTAGCATTTCTCTGTCATATGTAATCAGTGCCAATGATATATGTACATTTAAGGAGTTCAAAATGGCTAAACAAACAAAAATAAATGACAAATAACCAGGAGGAGTACACAGAGACGTCTGCCATGGTGGGTGTCATCTTGATTGTGTCTTATGTTTTCTCTTGCATTGGAAAAATGTTTTTTGACTGCTGCTACTTGCCATATTTATGTCACTTACCGTGTGCATCCATATTACAAACTTCCCAAATCACGAAATCAGGAGAGCACAATCCTGAAGGCTGATTAAAGGGGCTATTACAATAACAGTTACAGGTAAACAGCCACTTTGCATTTTCATACACCACAATATCATTACTTTTTTCGCTGCTTTGAGACAATGTCGGTTGAAAAAAGCGCTATACAAATAAAATCGAATTGAATTGAACTTTTAGATTTCTTAAATAATTGAATAAGCTGTTGTATCACAGTCAGTTCTTAATTATTTAGTGTTCTATTCTGCCAAATAATGAATATAATTGTATAAGAATATGTTCTCTATAATGAAATCTCTAATACATAAAAAACCATGTGTGATGCAAACATCCAGGTCAAACCTTGTTTATCCCAGATTTGTGAATAACTACAGTTGAGTTTGTATGGTATGTTACAATAGTTATTGTTAGCTTCAGGCCAGGTCTATGAATTTTATCTAACATTTGGGTACTACACTAGGTCCAACAGGTGAGATGTGCACCACTTCTGGAACGGTTCCCACCTAATAGCATACATGATAAACTCAGGATAATTTCAAGCTGTTCATTGCTCAAGGGAACCAAACCCACAGGAACAAATGATCTGGCTTAGGATGTCACAACTCTCTGTTCATCTGTGAAAACAAGTCCACCCAGTGAGGTCAGTCCCTTAATCTGGTCATATCCCTCACTAGCAAGAGTAACAGTGGGAACCATGGTTTCGCTGGCCATGCTGAGCCACAAAAAAGACACTTTGTGATGGATTAAATGAAATTAAGAATGCTATTTCATATATGTATGTAAGAGATAAATATGCTGCCTTATGATATTAGTTATCTCATGTATG
>JAFFST010052967.1:6564-34064 GCA_022414735.1 Noturus placidus
CTCTCTCTCTCCCCCTCTCTCTCTCCCTCCCCACAGTTATCTGAGGCATTAGCGCTGTTTGAGGTTGACATGATGAAAGAGGAGCGATTGCAGCCGGAGGAGTATAACTACACTGTGCTGATTGGAGGATGTGGACGAGCCGGATATATCAAAAAAGCCTTTAAACTTTACAATGATGTGAGGACACACACACACACACACACACACACAGACCCCCACCCAGAGTCAGTGATGATGATGATGACAAAGTCTGAAATGTTTTCCCCAGATGAAGAAGCGCGGGTTAGAGCCCTCGGGCGCGGCCTACACGGCTCTGTTCAACGCCTGCGCCGAGTCTCCATGGAAGCAGTCGGGACTGGAGCAGGCACTGAAGCTGCGACAGGAACTGCGCAGGAAGAACATCCCTCTCAATGCCATTACCCATCATGCACTGCTCAAAACGGTGGCACGGGCCGGAGACCTGAAGGCTTGTTTTCAAGTGCTACGGGTAACATCATCCCGACACGCTCACGAACTCGAACTGTATACTCGAACACGCTCAAGAACTGTATACATGACGTGTTTTATTCCACGTTTATGTTCTTAAACTAGACCTGAATACTGCTGCCATGTGGCATGCGTTTTTATCAAAATGTGTGTGTGTGTGTGTAGGAGATGCTACAAAGTGGACAGGCCATCACACAAGAGACATTTCAGTACTTGCTGATGTGCTGCGTGGAGGACAAGGAGCAGGGCTTCAGACTGGCGCTACAGGTACATGCACAAACTCACACACACACACACACACACACTGTGTGTTGCTGATTAAGGTTAATGAGAGCTAATGATATCTAATTAAAGCTAATGAACTGTAATGAGAGCTAATGAAAGTGGTGTTCTCCTGCAGGTGTGGCACCAGATGCTCACCGCTGGAATAAAACCAGACGTCCAGAACTATAACATCCTTCTGCGCGCCGCGAGGGATTGTGGGTTCGGCGATCCTGCTCTGGCTTCTAAATTACTCCTGAGGGGTCAGGAAGAGACCGAACTCCCAGCTCAGAGAAGAGGTCAGAGGTCGAGGCTGAGAGAGGGGACATGTCCTCCAGAGCCTTTAGACGTGGATGCGTTCGAGTGGCGCGTGCTGACCGACGCAGCGTCTGATCTGACACGGCCGACTCTGGACTCGACACAAACTCGGCCTATTCCTGTTTCCTCGTCATCCTGTCTGTCGCCTTCGCTACAGTCGGCGTCGCCGTCACTCCCAAACCTGCTGGACCCGAGCACCTGTCACTCGGATGTGGTTGCCTTGGCAACCGCGAGCAACGCGTCCGATAGGCTGGCGCTGATCGGAGACCTCGATGGCTTCCTGAGTAAAATGTCTGACGATGGACTGAAGCCCACCATCAAGACTCTCACACTGTTGGCTGACGTGACGGAGCCCAGCAGCCAATCAGTACACAGCCTGATCCAGGTGGCCGATCAGGGCGGAGTCAAGCTGGACGTGGGTTTCTTTAATACGCTGATCAGGAGAGCTGCTAAAGCGGGAGATGTGGAGGGAGCCAAGGTCAGGCCATGAGCGGGATATAGTTTATTAAACTTTGCACATGTCGTTCAAATCGAACACGTCGTAAACGCAGTTTGTAAAAGCTTCTTTCTTTCTCAGGCTGCGAAGGCGCTGATGCTGGAGAGGAAGTTGCGTGTAAACGCTCGTACGTTCTGCTGCATGGCTCTGACCTGTCGCACGCAGAAAGACGGACTCCAGCTCCTCGCCGACATGGAGGTCTGAACAACTGACATCAACCTTTTTCATCAGTTCAAGTTAATTCCGTGCGCTCTGGAATTACACGCACCTTCCGTAGAAATGAAGACAAATGAATATGATAATAAAATATAATGTGATGAACAGATCGAAATGTGATTTAGTGATGGACAACAAACCCACTGAGATTTAAACCAGAAGGTCTAAAAATGTTTCGTTGGTAGTACAAAGATGAATAATTTCGTCCGTTTCCCCCCCTTGTTTTGTTAGAAAGGGTGTCAATACTTCTTGATAGCTGTAGATTGCTTTAAGGGATTAAGTGCATGTTTGTAAACATCTGTACGTGACACAAGATTACAACATTACTATAAAACAGTGATTGTTTATTATTATTTTGTTTTGTCAGACGTGCGGTGTGACGGCGAACACTCACGTGTTCAGCGCTCTGATTGGTCAGGCCACGCGACGTTTGGACTACGCCTGGCTGCACGAGCTGCTGCTTCAGATGCACCAGATGCAGGTTTCACCAAACGACATCGTGATCAAGCAGCTGGAGTTCGCCGCGCAGTATCCTCCCACCTACGACCAGGTCACTTACACTCATTTGCATATGCAAATTCTAGCAAGAGTTTTGTTTTATTCTATTTAAGAATAAAATTTTATTCATTTCCATTTTCTTTCCTCCATATTTCTTAAATAAATTAGAGTTGTAAATGTTAATATATTTATTCACTCTCTCGCTTGTGTGTAAATTTGTTCCTAGTACAAGTCGAAGAACACGTACTTGGACAAGATCGACGGTTTTCGCGGGTTCTATAAGCAGTGGCTGGAGTTCATGCCTGCACAGGAGACGCCACACCCATGGGAGAAATATCACCAACCCGAGACCGAGCAGGATGGAGTCGAGTCTGGACGTGGGAGCGATAAACCCAGTCAGCTCAGCTGATTCACTAAATGTAAACAAATGTAATAAATTGTTTTCACAGCGTATGACTCAATTGCTGAGTGATGATTGTATATGATATATTTTCTTGTGAGAGAGAGAGGATGAGTTCTGTACCTTTAAGAGGGCGCTATACACACTTTATGTACAATAACTTATATGATAACGTTTGCGATAACACTTTGTACTCTTGATGACGCGTGTCGATTTCTTGGAAAGCTGGAATTTCCTCACCAGAAAGCACAACCGTAGGAAATGTGTGGGTGTGTCCACTGCTGATCTCCTCAACAGGCTGTAGAGTTTACACCGAGTGGTGCGGAAAACTAAAAACATCCGGTCCTTGTTCATGAGAGAGGGTCGGAGGAGAATGGCCTGACTGGTTTTTGGAAAGAACAAGACGTGGAACCTTGAGGAGGACGGCCTACAACAGCAGAACACCACCATGTTGTGTATGTTAATTCACCATGAACTCGCACTTTATTGGTCAATCGATATTTCAACAATTAATGTCGCGTTACAGACATTTTTTTAAAGACATGGGACATGCGGTACAAATATAAATACTACGACCAAAATAACAATAAAATTATATAAAGAAAAAGCTGAGCAATTTATTTATAAAAAATTAAATCCGTGGATGGAAATGAGATCGATGAAGGCATCTGTGGAAAATGTCATTTTAAAATAATAATAATAATAATAATAATAACTCATTTAGCCTCACTCACAGTTCACGTCCATGTTCTATAAGCTCCGCCCCCAAGTGTCAACAGCGTGTTTAGTCACAGGGTGACTAACGTTACCCCTGTCCAATCACAGGCCAGCATTCCGACCGGAGGTCCAATCACAGGCCAGCATTCCGACCGGAAGTTAATTTTCCAAATGGGATTTCTCAGCCACATACTTTTGTCCTAAAATTGTGACATAAACCGTTATTTAAAAAAATAAATAAATCATATTCTACATATTTTGTAGGTTATGTGTACAAGAACGAAATTAAATTTGTAAATAATAATAATAATAATTTTAAAAAATCAACTCTTGCACTTTTAAATAAAATGTTGAATTTTGTTCTTTTTCACGTTCAACCAAAAACGATTATTTAAATGCTCAAAAGAAAAAAAAACTCTCCCGATTTTTACAGTCGTGACGTCATTTCCGACCGGAACTTCCCCTTTTTTTTCAATATAGCGCCAAGTTTGAAGACACGACAGCAGCGCAGTCTGTTTATAATGTTCTTTTACTTTGTTTAATCCCCAGGTTTTGGTTTTACAGCGGTGGTGAAGTTATTTTTACAGAGTGTATTTTTATTTCCGTGATTTTAGCTTCGGTAATGATTCAAGTCACTGTGCAGTAACAGCCTTCTTCAGCAGCCCGCTGCTTACTTCCGGGTTTTCTCCGGTCAAATAATCCGACTGCAGCGGGGATTTAAGAGAAGAAAGCTGACACTCGGTCACTGGACCTGTTCGAGCAGTTACAGGGAGCTGACGCTAGCGAGCTAAAGCGGCTAATGGATCCAAGCGTCGAGGTGATTGTGCTGAGCGACGATGACGATGCAGGCGGTGACCACACGGGGGCGCTCGACAGCTCCTCCATTTTAATAGTGGAAGAAAACGAACAGAGCAAAGGTTCGAATACTAATGAACTGTTCTGTGACAGCACTGTACACACTGTCATCTATCTATACTTATATAGGATCATAGCTTTACTTTTAAATTGAACAGTACTCGTGTAAACTGTGTGTGTGTATGTATGTATGTGTGTGTATATATATATATATATATACACACACACATATATAATTTTTTTCCCCTCTCTCCATCTATCATTTTCTTCAACCCCTTTCTCTTTCTATCCCTCCCTCCCTTTCCTTTCACTCCCTCCCTCCGTCTCTCCCATGTCCTCTACACATCTCTCACCACCTCTCCGTCTGTCGTTTCTGTCAGATCTCCCTGAATCGAATGAGATTCTGGACGAGGATGTGACCATAACCTTCTCCCGGCGCGCCAGCGTTCTTCCTCACGCCAGATACGACTGCGACAAGGTTTTCAGGTAAACCTCGCTCACCCGGAATTCTTTTCTTTCACACGGGGAAAAGTCGAGTTTGTGGTAAACGTACTGCGTGGCTGTGTCTCAGCTTTGCAGACTCGAACGTCTCGGAGCCGGAGGACGGTAATGCGGCGTACTGCGAGCAGTGCTTCTGTTATATCTGCGACCGACCGGCCTCGCAGGTACGGCGGAAACGGGATGTCACCTGATCCTTACCCCGGGAGCTCAGTATATAACACGTGGTCGTTATTACATAACATTATTATACATCATGTGTTCCAATATCGATTTTATCGCCTGAACCGCACCTTTCAATGAATTCCAACCCTTTGTTTGTGTGTGTGTGTGTGTGTGTGTGCAGTGCAAGTTCTGGACCGTTTCTGGGTTTTGTCACTGTAACGCTCACAAACGCAGCGTTTACTGGAAATCCCTCCGCGACACAAGGATCATGGGATACCTGCACGAGCTCAAATTCACCTTTGACCCTGCGGACATGGATTCAGACCTCCGGCGTGCAGGTGTGCATGAACCCGTGTAGCTGTTGACCTGTGACTCGGGATGAAATGGGTGTGAATGAATTTGGTGTGTGTGTGATAGAAACCTCCCTGCAGGAGTTCGCACAGAGCTTGACGCTGAAGTACGGCGCTTTCTCGATGGCGACGGAGAACTCCATCCGGCAAATTGCCTGCGGTTGCCCGTGTCATTCCACCAATATCAAGGCAGCGGAGAGCAGCCTGGCCAATCGGAACACGGCGGGATGTTCGAGGTGCTACGTCGAGCACCAGAAACTCTTTCTGTCCGGGTGAGTTGGTCCGTACGTGGCGTGTCTTTGTCCTCAGCGCCACACGTGTGCGTGGACTGATTACAACGTGTTGTTTTTTTTGTGCGTTTAAAGCTACACTCCTGTGATGGCGTGCGTGTGTGCGTTTCTCGATGAGGCCACAAAGGAAACTCCAAAGACCGGCTGCATCATGGCGCTCGGTGCCATTAAGCTTTTCATCACACACTCAGCACCTGGGTAAACCCCCCACCCCCACCCTCATCACCCCAGGTAAACGTTACTCGCCTCGGAGACTGACCACGGTCATATTTGTCATTCTGTTTTGTGTTGTCCCCCCTCCCCCAGAACTGTACACGCTCCGGCGATTTCACACGTCGCACTGGGAATGTTCTGGAGGTAACAGTTGTAAATCTTATAATCTAATCTTTATAATGTGTGTGTAAATGAGTTTTAGTGAAGGCGCATTGGTTAACAGTCGTGATGTCATGAACTCCGTTCTTAGACTGGCGTGTTTACGGTTCTGAGGTGTTTCATGGTGGTGTACGTCTGTAAATGATGCACGTGATGCTCACTGGTGCTGCTCTTAAATATGTTGTGTTCGCCGCTACATTAAAAGGCAGCGACGTAGCTCTGATCATCCAGAACCGACGAGAGAAGGCCAGGGAGTAATTACTGCATATTAGCAGCTGCGCAGTCGGGAACTGCTTGGTGGCAGTGGCGATCGCGAATAAAAAAACCCCCAACACAACGCAGTAATGCAGTGGATTGGTCTAACGTTAGTTAGATTTGTGAATATATTCTAAAACACACATGCTTAAATGAAAGTAGCGCTTGCTTGTTTGTTTGTTTGTTTGTTTGTTTGTTTGTGTTTTCAGAGCGATGTCAATGGTGCAGGTTTTGTTAGTCGACACCGACTTTCCCGCTTCCTTCGTCAATCAACTGCAACACTTCTTCCAGATTCTTCCACTTCCTCCTGACTTCAGGAAGTTCAGAAACGGGTAAATATACATACTTCGTTAAGCTGAAGTGTTCTGGGGAACGCCGGACTGTTGTTTTAGTCTTTTCACGTCCGCTCGACGTTTCAGTTGAACATGAAACGAGTGTTCGGAACGTTGTCTGTGAATATTGTGTTTCTCTCGCCGCTCATCGTAGGCTGAACGTGCTTTCCTGGGACGACCCTTTGCTCTCGGCGGTGCTGAAGGGTCAGAACGTCACCGGGATGCGGCAGGTCAAAGGTCGACGCACGGAGTCTCTGCACGAAGCGCCGCTGGTGGTCAGAACCCGGGTTGTTAAACTCCAGGAGCAGGACAGGTGAGATCATTCCTCGTGTCGGAGACGCCGCCGCTAGCGCTCGGGTAAACGAATGGCGTGCTGTACACGGTCTGTACAGTATAATATAACGTTAATGTTGTAACCGCGTCACATTATGAAATGCGCCTTCACGCCACGCGTTTACTTCTTATTATTTTACACTTCATTTTCCGTTCGTTCTGAGCGCATCTTCTGCTCTTCAGGTATCGGGAGCTGGTCCGCTATCTGAGAGTTGTGAAAAGTGACAACAATGCCATGTGAGTCCGGCGTTCTCACGGTAACATACCACCGGACTTCAGTTGTAGCGTGTTTTCACTTGAATATAACGCTCGCTGGTTTTTGTGTTTCAAAGGCTGCAGATGATGAGAGACTGGGTTCCTCTTTATTTGTGCAAGGTATTTTCTAATTTAATGTCCACGTATTGAAACATATAACCGGTCGAACCTCGGGCTGGGCGATATGACACAAATATATCATGATACTTGTTCGTTTCTGTGTTTAGAATTCTGCTGAGCTGCAGATGCGTGTGTGTGTGTGTGTGTGTGTAGGTTGGCGATTACACGGGTGCGACCGACTACTTGCTCAGCCCCAAGTACGGCTCCTCATGCCCCGCCTCTAGGCTCAGTCCCGCCCAGTTCGCTGCCTACCTCAGAATATTAGTGTCTGGCGACGCCCCTCTCGAAATACCACAGCCACCGCGAGTCGAGCCTGGTCTGTATTCTCAAAACAGCCACACGGTCCAGACAGATCCTTTACTAAGTAGCACATGGAAACCTATCGAAGGTAATCGAGAACACGACAACCCGTTTGTGAAGAAAACACACACACAGACACACACACACACACACACACACACACACGTCTCCTCTGTTCATGCCACTGTACAAGTCCCTGTGCTTGAGCTGTTGCTATAGAAACCATAACATGTTCGAGCGAGTGCACTTGTCCTCTCAGCGCCGCTGTTATAGGAAACGAGTCATCACCTTCTGACCAATCAGAACCCAGAAATGCATTTCAGAAGTGCTTTACTGTGTGTGTGTGTGTGTGTGTGTGTGTGTGTGTGTGTGTGTGTGTGTGTGTGTGTTTTGAGGACCAGGGACATCGCCATAGGAATCCTCAATGAGCTCCATCACACTTCCCGGATCCAGATTCCCAAAAACTTTCAAAATGTGAGTAGTAGTAAAATGTTCTGTGCGTGTTGTGTTATTGTGTAGCGTGGTGTTGTAACGCTGATGTCTGTGTCTCCTCCTCCTCCTCCTTCAGGGGTATCCCAACCAGGCGCTGTTGCTCTTAGCCACTCAGGCTTTAGCCTGGCGTCTTCTGCACTCACAACTCAAACCCATCCTCCACATCATCCTGACCTTCAAAGTAACTCTCCTCACGGTCTTCCTTGAGTGTGTGTGTGTGTGTGTGTGTGTGTTAGTGTGTGTCTCTCTCTTTCTCTTTGTACATGAATGCATTTCAGATGTTGTCACGGTGTTATCACAGTATACTGTCTTATCAGTGTACAGTCACATCTTAGGTTTGGACTCTGATGTATGTATGTGAGAGGTGTGTGTGTGTGTGTGTGTGTGTGTGTGTGTGTGTGTTTTGGAGGATCCAACCTGCTGAAAAGACAGGAGGTGATGAAGTTCGCGCTCCGAGTCTTGAACTGTAACAGCGCCGTCTTTGCACACGTGAGTACGACCGCACGTCCGATAGGTCCCTCTGCAGCACTATCAGAAAGGCATTGTGGGTAATATGTGCAACTGTTGGACTGAGGGAGAAGTTTAAAGCTATATATAAATATTGACTTGCACGTCATTCCTTAAAGGGTCTTTATTATTATTATTATTATTATTGTTATTGTTATTAGAGTTGTTCTTTGTCTTGTAGGCTGAAAGCTGGATAAAGGTGATGGAGTTTGCCAACCTGTCGTCTGCTCCTTCTTGTTTAGCCGAACCCAACCACAACTTCCTATCAGTGAGTTCCCCCGAGCTGATTAAGGCATAGTGGATATTGTAAGAACATCGAGACTCACTACATGTACTTTTCTTTTGTGTGTGTGTGTGTGTGTGTGTGTGTGTGTTTCAGAGGACCAGGGACATCGCCATAGGAATCCTCAATGAGCTCCATCACACTTCCCGGATCCAGATTCCCAAAAACTTTCAAAATGTGAGTAGTAGTAAAATGTTCTGTGCGTGTTGTGTTATTGTGTAGTGTGGTGTTGTAACGCTGATGTCTGTGTCTCCCCCTCCTCCTTCAGGGGTATCCCAACCAGGCGCTGTTGCTCTTAGCCACTCAGGCTTTAGCCTGGCGTCTTCTGCACTCACAACTCAAACCCATCCTCCACATCATCCTGACCTTCAAAGTAACTCTCCTCACGGTCTTCCTTGAGTGTGTGTGTGTGTGTGTGTGTGTGTTAGTGTGTGTCTCTCTCTTTCTCTTTGTACATGAATGCATTTCAGATGTTGTCACGGTGTTATCACAGTATACTGTCTTATCAGTGTACAGTCACATCTTAGGTTTGGACTCTGATGTGTGTGTGTGTGTGTGTGTGTGTGTGTGTAGTTGAACCCCTGGGTGATGCACTGGTTGTTCAACAGTCTACTGGTGCAGCCACCAACACTCCAGGATCTGTTCGGCGTGGTTCTGGAGGAACTTGCGGACGGACGATGCAGATCCATCTTGCGGTACGTTCGCTCTGTTTGAACACACCCACGACACGCTGTTTACGCTTTAATAAAAGATCTGTTTTTTTAAATGAATGTTCTACTCCAGGATACAGGACACGGTTGATCAGTACTTCATTGCGAGTTTCCTCTGTCTGTTCTTCCTGGAGTCCAGAGTAGTTCTCAATTACTACACGTATCCCGTTACTGATCTGCTGGCTAAGTGGAACGAGTACGTGCTGGACATTTCTCACAAACACTGATCACAGCCTTGTTGTTGTTGTTGTTGTTGAATATTTCCATGCAGCAGAGAACAGACAAATACTGAAGTTTAAAATAATGATGTTATTAACAGGAACTCCTCAATCCTAGAAGTGACGTTTACACTTTGTCCCATTAAAAATGGCCGTTTTGTTTCTTCCTCTTTTTATTTATTCATGAACGACACTTTATACTTTTTTTTTTTTATCCATATACGTCATGTTGTGAAACGTCTTCAAACAAGTTAGTTCCTGTTCTCGCTCACGTCACGGTGTTTACATCGTTTATATCTGAGTGTGTCTGAACACGTTCTCGTGCACTCTGTGTCCTGATGCAGATTCGAAAACCCGTGGCAGTACCACCTCCGACGACTGCTCGAAGTCAACGTAAGAGCTCTTTATTACACTTGTACCGAACACAATTCTAGAACCTGTCAGCTTTAATCTTGGTTAATCTTGGATTATAGTACGCATGAATATGTGAGTACACGATGGCCGTCGTACGTATCCTGTGGTCATTTGGAGCGTGGTTCGTGTACATCCTGAATAATGAATGCTACAGTGTGACATGGTGCAATACCAACATGGCCAGTAGGGGGCGCAGTACAGCATAGTGTGTCTACGACTAAACAAACAAAATGGTGTCTCTCAAATCGCATTCTAGTTATCGATTACTAACGCTGAAAAAAAACAAACAATAGAAACCATGACACAAATACCATTACAGACCATCAGCTAACCGGAATTACCGGTCCTTAATGGTGTCCGCTAGACATTACATGCCACAGATAGACCGCAAAAAAATGACCAGTAGAAACCCACAAGGGACCATTACATCCATCCATCCATCTTCAACCACTTACTCCTTTTCAGGGTCATGGGGGAACCTGGAGCCTATCCCAGGGACCATTACAGTTTCCATTAAAACCAATACAATTCCCATTAAAACCATTACAGATTCTATGAATTTCAGACATTGGCAAACCGCCACATATATAATGGAAAAATCGCTGAAACCTGATCAAAAATATTTAATATTTAAGTTGATTGTCTGATTCCAGTGATCTGGATTGGGACTGATCGTTTTATAAGCGGTTCACCCACTCAGGGGAAGGTGTGATGTCACAATACTCTTCAAGCACTCATGTCTGATATGCAAGTGATTTTAAGATGACACGGGAGCCAGAGACCTGCGTATTAATGGAGCTGGGTAATGTTCGTGTCCGGGGAGCTATTTTTAACCCTGGCTGAGGGTATGACTATGCAAATCCGGATAGTTTGCTAGCGGAGTAGTTCTGTGCTGCAGTCAAATAAAGTTGTACAGAAGTGAGCAACCGCCCGTTCAGAATTAACATAAAATCTACATAATCTTTTCGTGTGTGTGTTTTTGCTTTTTTTTTTGTGTAGGAGTCGAGTCTGAACACGGACAAAAAGCAGATCCTCAACCAGATGATCCAGTGGGGTCTACGTCAGTAGTGTGTGTGTGTGTGTGTGTGTGTGGGTTACTGTTAAGACATCTCACCGTGTTGTGTGAGGATGAGGTACAGTAATTAAAACCGTTCTGATTTTTAAAAGACATTCTAACGTTTTCGAAATGATCCGATGTAAAGGTTTGTTTAAAAGCATTACACGAATAAAGAGGCTATGTTTATACGACAGACTGCATCAGTATATCGTTTACACGGCGACGGACAAAGTGGTGTGTGTGTGTGTGTGTGTGTGTGTGTGTGTGTGTGTGTGTGTATATATATTTACATTTATTCATTTAGCGGACGCTTTTATCCAAAGCGACTTACAAATGAGACACACTCACACACCAATGGGAGCAGAGCTGCATGCAAGGTGCTAGCTTGCCATCGGGGGCAACTTAGAGATCAGTGTCTTGCCCAAGGACACTTCGGCATGGGATCACCCGGGCCGGGATTCCAACCACCTACCCTACGATTAGTGGATTAGCGCTCTCTCTCTCTCTCTCTCTCTCTCTCTCTCTCTCTCTCTCTCTAGCGAATGTAAATCAGTTGATGTTCAGTAGAGAAGTTTTGTTCTCTGATTCTATCTGAAGTCAAGTTTATAAACAAGTCTGGTTGAAATTATTTTTTTTTTTAGTTTAGTTTCAAATATTGAAAGACGTTAAATCAATCTGGCGTTTCTTCAATGGTGAGAACATCCACCGATCAACTGTACAGCTAAACAAGAGACGACTGAAGACTGCACTTTCCCATTTTTCAGCATTTACGGAAGGAAGAAAACGTGGGATTTGAGTAGAAGCGTTTGATTCTTGCAGCGGTTCCTTTTTCTGTAGATGAACTGACCTGTGAATTCACAAGAAAATTGAGGAGCTTATTATTATTATTATTAGTCGTTGGCTCAAGTCTGGGGAGTAAATACACCTCGTCCATCATGTTCTTCTGGACAAATTTGATTACTTCCTAATTGGATTTGCAACGTGTGCATCTCTATTACCACAACTTGTAAAAAAAATTTAAAAAATAACCCATTGCAATTCTTTCTCAATAAGGCATGGCACACCGAGGTCACGAAGTGCGTTTACTTAGTTCAAGTGTAAATAAAACATTTTCAGCATCCTCGTGAATCCAGAAAACAAAATGAGAAATCAAGTCCTAATAAAATACGTCTGGAAGTCACTTCACAGGAGAGAAACAACACCGCAGCATTTAAAACAACCGAGGCACACGGTCCTGTTTATTTACAGCGTCACACTGAAGTGCTCTTAACGTCCACAACGCTTCAGCACACGTCCCAATCTTCAGGGGTACGTACACGTCATTTTCTCTCAACATGCACCGCTGAAGATGTTCCTCAACTAAATCTGACACTTGAGCGGTAAAACCGTCCGCTCGTACACCCGCTCGTATCCAATCGACCAATCGTGTAGCAGCAGGTCCAGGTTCAGTCTGAAATGATGATTGATTATGGTTTAAAAACCCAGTCTTTCCCACTGTGCTGAGCAGAATCTGTCAACGCCTACAACAGCAGAAGAACCACATCAGGTTCCACTTAACGGTAGCCAAGAACAAGAATCTGTAGCTACGACGAGAACCAGCAGTTGATTGAGGGGGAAAACTTTCACCTGACTGAATGGAAGCTCTTGAGGTGTATCGGTGTGATTTTCCATATTGCCCTGCTGCTCCGTGATTGGCTGATTTGGATGAAGGAACAGGTGTACACCTAATAAACTTTTTTTTTTTTCAAGTTAGTAGTATTTCATTTCCTCTCAACGTTGTTGTTATGTTTTATTCACTGAATAAACAACATTAATGTTGCTGTAATATGAGTTTCTCTCTACACCACACTCACGTGTCCCATCTCTTCTGGCACTCAATAAAATAATCACAAGGATTTGAGGATTTAGGATTACTCCAATTACAGTTTTTGGCCATTTCATTGTGCGCTGCAGTTTACACTGAGATCACAGTGGATGGAGAAAGTGGGGCAGAGTCCCAGCCAAGCATCCAACACTGACACTGTCCTAATTATTATTATTATTATTAAGGATAACTTAAAAGCAGTAAACACTGACAATCAGATGATTGCTAAACCCGAGTTCTCAAACCCGTAGAAACTATTCCGAGATTAAGCTACGTTAGGTCCTAGTCTAAAAAGAATCAATCAATAAATATACTTAACAAGCATACCAAAACTCACAGACCCAACGGAGCCCTGCTTGGAGAACCGCCAGGTGAGCAGCAGTATAACTGTACAAGTTTCAGTGTCAGGTTTTGAAAAGCGTGCTAGCGGTGTAGCTGACTCGCAGGACCGTGGGAGAAGTTCCCATTACGTGTCGCGTGATGAGCTCCGAAAGGTAGCGCAGGATCTTCAGATCGTCGTCATGGAAACGCTCCGGCCCGGCCTCCACGCTGGGACGCCGGAGGCCGTGAGAGAACGTGAGAACGAACGCTCTGGACACAAGCCGGCTGATTATACTCTGCGTATACAGGAAGTAAGCGGTTCCGCGCATGCTGTGAGTCCTCGCCTCCACCAACGGACAAATCAGAGAACCTTTATAAGCCGGGCAGCGTAAGGTCTTCTGGTCCACGTCCAGTACGCTGAGGTACCGGCTAAAGCGAACTAGGCAAGGTGGCATGCCGGGAGATGAAGGAAAAGCCAGTCTGGGAAAACAGAGTTACGTTAATGAATAGTGATATTGTTTTGTATGTTGAAGCTTTATTAAGGCATTTAACTCAGACTTTAGGTGGAACGGGACTCAACCAACGCCTCTCTTTCTCTCTGTTAAGGTTAACAAGACTTTTAAAAAAATGCAAAATCCTCCGTCTGGAAGATGTCTGAAATAAACCTTTGTTAAAGTTTTACCTCCGACTGTTACAAAGCTCTGACACTGGAGACTCCTTCCATAAAATGTTTTACGTAATTGGTTTAACGTACCTGTTATAGCCGACGAGTTTCCAGGTTAGCAGGTCAGTAATGTGCAAAGGGCTCGATGTCCAGGGTTGGATGTTTCCTCTGCAGCTCTCTAGATGAGGGGTATACATGGTCAGTGCGGCGACTAACCGTCTAACCGCTCTTTCCTCACTGCCCAGCACCACCAACGTCCGGCCGCTCAACAGGCTGTACATGGCGTGCAGGGCAAACGGAAACTGGCGCAGGAAATGCAGAGCAGCCCGTCCCGACCTGCCGCGCTTTCTCCGACTCCCGGCTGTACTTTTTCCCCCATGAAGGTCAAGAGAGATTGTAGAGGCTGCTCCTGTGGAGTTAAGGCTATGGTAGCTGGTGCAATCCGAGAAGTCATCTGGTGTAAATAGGAAATACCTGTCTTGTAGAGAACCTGGTTCACTTAGAGGAGAAACACCACCAAACGTACCCACGTCCAAGCTCATGTGAGGATCTTCTGGGTTTAAGACTACAGTAGGGGTTCTAGGGAAGCCCTGGCATTCCTGGTGCTTCTCTTTGCACTGAACTAAAAAATCTTCAGTACTGTGCATGCAGTCATTGTGTTCTCCTTCATGCTCTGGGGTTTCCTCGTCGATTGCAGAAGGATACGAGGCCCTCAGTTCTTCTGGTATGATAGACTCTGTAGTGCTGAGCACCTCAATGCTGTCCTCGCTGTTTTCCCGTCGAGTGACTACTCTCCTTTTTCGTCCTTCAGAGGTGGCAGTAGGGAACGCCGTTGGTCTCTGCGGAACCGTTTCCATGGTATCCATAGGGTCTTGAGTTTGAAAGGACTTCTCCGTTCCCAACACCTCAATACTCTCTCCGCTGCTCACGCTATCCTTCATCGGCACGGAAACATCCTCGTTCTTGCGGTTGCCTTCGTTTGAGAAGTTCGGTGCCGAAGGCAAGTCGTCACACGGCGAGGTCGGAACGGAGTCAGGTCCGTTTCTATGGAGCTCGAGCCTGATTGGTACCATTTCCACACACGACGTGTAAGAGTCTAAGCTTACAGGTTCACTCTGTAGCGGGGAAACGGGAAGACGCCGTGCAGACCGAGGTTGTCGTCTGGACAGCTGCTGACTCGTCCCGGCTTCCAGGTCACATAAATCTTCAAAGAGGAAATTAGTGGACTTTAGGTGACGGAGCAGGTTTTGAGTCCGCTGCTGCGAGAGGAGGTAACTGTTATCGCCACGGAAACGCCTCTCAATGGAGCGGAGCTGGGTCAGCGCCTGCTGCAGGAAATACTCGTCACACAGCTCATCCAGGTTCTTCAGACGCTTGTCAAACTGTCGACACGTGCTCGAGCTCACCAGCTGCGGCGTGTGTGAAGGTGCACGTGAGCAGCCTCTGCATTGGTCCAGTGACTCTGGGCTCTGGGAATACAGTGTGTTGGGGTCCAGGTCAGACTCCAGAGAATGAAAAGCATCGTCTGGTTCGTACGGCAGGAACTCGGGGTCTCTGAGCTTCCTGTTCGGATAGGAGGTGATCTGTTTCAAAAGACTTCTGTGTTCCTGAATGGCTTTTTCCACATGAGCCAACTCATCCACTTTATTAGCCCACATGATGGACGGACACGTTGCACTTTGACCTTCCTTTGTGTCCTCGGGCTGCTCTTGATCCTGTTCTGATCTGGTTTTGTCATCGCGATCGCTCGTATTATCCGAGTCACATTCTGGGTCGTTTCCTCTTTTATCGAACCCTGCCATGGTGTTGTTTTGATCAACTTCTATAAATCCACATCTCTGTTTCTCTTTCAGTTCCTCTTCTTTTCTGGCCAGCGGCAGTTCCCCGTTCCCATTGTCTTTCATTTCCCGTTCCCTCGTTCCCATTCCGTTCCTCTCGCCGACTTTTAATTCACTCAGCCTATCTCTGTTCAGCTCCCTCAGAAGTATTAATCTAGTGTACTCCAAGTCGGAAAGTTTTTTGTCCACTTCGTTGGCAAAGTTCTTCCGATTTCCAGTCTTCAGACACTCCGAAGCCTCGGAGAACTCTGCTGATAGCTGCCGGAAACAACACATCATCTTCTCCTCTTCGGAGGACACGTAGGCCATGCAGAACGGCCGGACAAACCCCCGGGCCTCCAGGTCGTACAGCGTCAAGTGGTGCACGTACGCGTAGGCGCCTTCTCTAGAATCCCCCAGCACCACTTTTGAGTCTTCGACGAAGTTCAGTTTAGCGTGTCCACAACCTGTGGAGCCTGCGAACGTGGTCTGATAGTCCACAGACATGATCCTGAGCGAGAAGTGGTTCAGATCGAACGAGCCGCACGCCTTGGTTTGGTCCGGAACGGTTAGTAACGGCTGTGGACCCACCTGCTCGGAGAACTCCGATATAAGAATAAAATCCTGACCGAAGCGAACGCTTGACATCTTCGACCACGGCGACGCATCTTCCGTGTCTGGACACAGAGGAACGGACAGTTCAGCTGGAAGTCCGAGCGATTCCGTGGATTCTTCCAGGAAATCCGTCTCAGTTGTGAAGGCCAGCAAGTCAGGAGATCCGATCATGATCTATTAGTGTACTGTATACTGAAATATGACACCCCTTTAATCTGAGCTGCTCAGGTCAGGTGACTTCCGGGAGTCAGTGACGGATCCAGTGAGTCATCCCACGTGCAGAGTAAACACAGGTGTGATTGCTCAGAGGTCATTTACTCCTGCACCCGGTGTCTTCTCACTGAGACGGGAAATAGGACAAACTTCCAAACTTGTAGAAGTCCAAAGTTAACATCCAGCGCGCAGAAGGTTCTGGAGAAATCCGCGCCTGCCTTTCAGTTTAACTTTAGAAGTAAACAGCGCGAGACGTCCGATCCGGTGACCAGCCGTCCGTAATCGAAACTGGTGCTGTCGCAGGCCACGTGACCACGCCGGAGGAGGGAAGGGGGCGGGGCTGCGTGTCTGACCTTTAGGACCGAGCTCGCGCTAAACACACGTTCTCGTGCGCAAGTGTTTCTTTCGGACGCAGACGATTATTTCCGGTGCAGGGAGGAACATCCTGTTTCCCGCGTGCACGCAACTTAATCCTTTATTTATCCCCAAAGTTCCCGATTTATTTCATTCTAGTCTTTGATCAGAGGAATCGCTTTAACTTCAATTCAGCCTCAAGTGGAAATTGTGGAAGTGAAAGTTTTGTAATAAATGGCACAAGCAGAAGCACAACTCTGAAATATGAACATGTGGACTGTTTAGTTTCTTCTGTTCTTTGTGTTATTAAATTAACTTGTAAAAACAGGGTGTGTGTGTGTGAGTGTGTGAGTAAGTGTGTGTTTGTGCGCGAGTGAGTGTGTGTGTGAGAGAGAGTGAGAGTGTGTGTGTGTGCGTGTGTGAGAGAGAGAGTGCGTGTGTGTGAGAGAGTGTGTGTGTGTGAGTGTGTGTGTGAGAGAGAGAGTGAGAGTGTGTGTGTGTGCGTGTGTGTGAGTGAGAGAGTGTGTGTGTGTGTGAGAGAGAGTGAGAGTGTGCGTGTGTGAGTGAGAGTGTGTGTGTGTGTGAGAGAGTGTGTGTGTGTGCGTGTGTGAGTGAGAGTGTGTGTGTGTGCGTGTGTGTGTGAGAGAGAGAGTGTGTGTGTGTGTGCGTGTGTGTGAGAGAGTGTGTGTGCGTGTGTGAGAGTGTGTGTGTGAGAGAGAGAGTGTGTGTGTGAGAGAGAGAGTGTGTGTGTGTGAAAGTGTGTGTGAGTGAGAGAGTGTGTGAGAGTGTGTTTATTTAGTAAATGGACCATCCGTGTTCTGAACCGGTTTTCTCTGGTTTCTCTAGCTGAAGAAACCAGCAGCAGAATGTCTCCAGTCTCCTTCTTCTTCTTCTTCTTATTATTATTAGTCTTTAATGGTGTCTACATACCGGAAAGCTGGAAGAATCCACAAAGCAGTTCAGAATGTTCTGGGTAACATGGATTAAAGAATTACACATGAATGCATTCATTTTAGTCTTGCTCAAAAAAAAACCCATTAATATTTATATTTGCTAAAATTTCAGATTTGATATTGAACGCTTGTAAAGCGATAGCAGAAAGTTTGAGGATGGTAAATAATCTGGAGCACAGCAGAGATGTATGGTGTGTGTGTGTGTGTGTGTGTGTGTGTGTGTATCACTCAGTGTTACCGGGATCTACACTTTTTTAAAAATATTTTCCTTATAAACTTTCTATAATTGCTTTTAAACTGCAGCTGCAAAAAAAAAAAAAGAAAAAGAAAAAAGACACACAAAAACCCGTGTGAATTCTTATTTACAACCATCACAACAATTCAGCTACAACTTCTGACTTTTATGTTTGTCCAGTCATTGATAAACATCCCTTGATTTGATTTCTACATTAAGGAACACTTAAGAGCTAAGGGACCGTCTGTACAAATGACAACTCCTTTTACATGAAGAATCCTTAAACTTAAGCTCGGCTACTCGATAGAATGACGGGTGCTAGGAATTTAACTTAAAACCCCCCCGAAAGCCAATCTCGACACACCATGAGACAAGACGTAGACGAGGAGAAAGTGCTCCCAAGAACATCTCCATAATACAGACCAGAACTTTCACTAAATCATGACTCAAAGTAAAAGTATTTGTGTAAAGCCTTGAATTTTGTTTTATTTCGACATAATTAAAAGAAATATAAAATCCAGAGCAACGAGAGTGGACAGGAGATGCTGTAGAACAACTAATGCTGAAGACTAGTCATAGCGTGATAACTACACAGTGGATTATATTATCAAATGATGTGGAACACATGAAGTGCTGAGGCTGTGACTTCATTTAGAACCTTTAATCCAGGCGTAATCACGACACCCGACCCCTCGATCAAAACAACTTTTTATTTGTATAACAGAGTCGATTCAAAGGGATTGTGCCCGATGCTCCCTGGGATAGGCTCCAGGTTCCCCCGTGACCCTGAAAAGGAGTCAGCGGTTGAAGATGGATGGATGTCCAGACCCTGATTCAGGACGAGCTTTATTCGATTCGGGGAGAAGACTGAATCGAGCACGCAAGTTCACACACGAGATAAAACAAACACACCACCAGCTCTGGTTTGTCGTTCATTAAAGTGCCACGTTTATGTTCCGAGTTCCAGCCAGAGTGCGTCTCGGTATTACATTATTAAAGAGTAAAACCTGAACTCCCTACATAACTAACTGTTTATTAAACCCTGTATCACTCAAACACTTGGGGTGTGTGTGTGTGTGAGTGAGTGTGTGTGTGAGAACTCGCACGATATGTCCATGTCTCCGTCTTCAGTTTGTCGCTGTAGTAATAAATAAAAACGTCAAACTGCACATTTATCCTATAAGAAAGAGGTACGAGAGAGAGAGAGAGAGAGAATATAGATGCGTGGGAGCGGTTATATGAGCAGTATCTCGGGCTCGCTCACGGCGCAGTAGAGCATGAAGCCCATCTCATCGATGTCGTCCTCGGTGAAGTCCTGCAGCAGATTCACAGCAGGTTTAAAGTAGCTGGGCAGGAAGCCTGTTTCCAGGTAGCCAATGAGCTCCGTGATGGCCTGCTGGAACCTGTCAGCGAACGCTGACTCTGACCAATCAAACTCCTTCTCACTCATGTGCAGGATGAGGTTGCTGAGCTGCGTGCCGGTCAGCTTGTGGAGGGCGGGGCAGTTCCGACACACCGCCTTTAGCGTTTTCAGGCACTTCTTCCTGACACCCGAGTCCCCGTCTGATTGGTCGAGGCTGGCCAGTCGAGCCGTTTCACTGGTGTAGAGGCTGTGGTACCACACGTAGTCGAACGGTCCGGTGATTTCCGGCTGTGCCGTTAGACCCATGTCCCCTAAGCGCACTGTCGGCAGAACGCTAACAAACAGCTGCTCTTCGTCGGATTTTCTGCTTTCGCTCAGGGCTCGGATTTCCAGCTTCAGTGCGGGAGACCCGAGCACCGGGCGCACCTCGCACTCCAGGGTTCTGCTAAGCGACGGCCAGTTCATGGACTCCGTGATCGATTTGCGTAGTTGCTCGCCGACGAGCTGAGACGACAGGTAGCCGCCGAGGAGGTGCCTGTCCCAGTAGCTCCGCCCACGCGGGAAATACTCAAGGTTTTCGCGACGCAACATGCAGTACTGAGGATGTCCGAGGAACGTGTCCTCTCCAGCGATCGGAGTCCAGAGACTGGGCTCCAGCTACACACACACACACACACACACACACACACACATAAAATAACAGGTGGGTTAGAAGTTATATAGACTTAATAATCCTATTTAAAAATCTCTCAAATCTCAAAACAATTGGTCAGAAGGTGTTGATTAAACGTCTCTTACAGAACCATTGAAAGTATTTCCGGCTACAAGACAAACCACAGATGTATGCTAACGCACTCTTAATACGTTTCTATAGCGACAACAACTTGGATACACTCTACATGATCTAAAGCTTATAATAAAGCGATGAGTACGGAGCCCCTAAAGGGACATGGTGGTGCAAAAAACATTGGGATGGGAGAAGTTCTTTTAAAAAATGCTTTTGCGTTCCCCCGAGAAACCTGTTATGAGTTCAGTCAAACACTTCCTGTTTATTTTCCCACTGGTAGTGTGTTCAGACATCACCGGAGGTTCACAATGGCGCGGTTTATACAGTTTTACTTTGAACTTGGACTCAGATATAAAGATATGCGGCGTGTGCTTAGTTCGAGGCCTGAAAAGGATATTACACGAAAGAGCATTGTCTGGACGAGAAAATTACTCAAGTGATGCTGTGAAGATACAAGCGTGAACCATCGTGCAGAAGTCTCTCAAGAGAACACAGGTTTCACGAGAGAACACAGCATGTAGGCTATTTTTGCGAGGGAACGCAACAATCGTTGATATTGTAAAGCTTTCTATTGGAAGATGTTGAACATTTAGGGAAGGAGTCTCCAGTTTCAGAGGTAAAGCTGTAACAGTAACATCCGTGACATTATGCTTTTGATTTTGTGTGTGTATATATATATATATTACACACACACACTGTGGTACTGTTGAGTACGGTAGTACTGTTTATATTTCATGCACCATGTGGGTTTTGGACACAATAACGGTTTATTCCTGCTACCTGTAGTGGTACGAGCAGGCAGGCGTGATCAGCCTTGACCACCTGCAGGTCGTCGAGCAGCGACCCCGCTAGGGTCATCTCTCCCAGGGGCATGTCCGGGTGTTTGGAGCGCAGGAAGGCCTGAATCTCAGTAGCGCCTTCCAGCGCTCTCTGCTGAGCTCGGGACACTTCACTCGGGGACAGGCACACACGTGTCCGGTAATACTGCTCCAGTCTTTCCGAGAAGGTTAACACGCAGAGATCCAGCCGTCTGCCTGTCTGAGCCGGGTCTGATCCGTTCCTCTGCGTCTGGGATTGGACTTGGGGTGCGGATTGAGACAGGTCCGCTATGGGGAAGAAGAACAAAAATAAATAAGTGAATAAATAAACAAAATAGGAAAACGTTGCTAAGTTACTGGAGTTGATCATAATTTATCTGAATGTCTGTCTGGTCTTGTTGTAAAATATTTGTTCCTTTTCCGTTCATTTCCACAAACTGTTACTCGTGATTGACAGGAAGACAGAATGGCTGCCACCATTTCTATGTTGTTGGGATACCGGCCAATTTCTCACCACAATGTGTGCTGCATACCTTTCTTGGTGGCTGTAGTAATCGGTTTCATGGCCACGCCCTCGATGCCCATTTGAAGCAGTTTGGGGGAGGTACTGACCAGGCTAAGCTCCTCCCAGCTGTCTGTCATCTGTTTATCAGGATTGCGGTCATCAGGAGGCCGGCCGGCGCGTTCTATCAGCTGGTGGAGAGACGTTTAAGACAAGTCATAAATAAATTAGCAAGCCTACAATTCATTACCTGGCTTGAAAATGCTCCAGTGTGACGCCAGAGATGAGAAAATAATGCACGGCTTGCAAAGTCATAGACTAATGTATGTGGAAGAGGGCAGACAGCGCTTTCTGCTGAACGCGCTACACTGCTGAATAAAACCTGTCTGATTAATAACGTCATTAGATGTGCAATAATTAACATGATTCCAATACAACAATGCACCTTTTTCACAGCTAACGTAGCGATGCCCAGGACGGCGACTCCACCCACACCAAGCACCAATCGGGCATTGGACAGCAGGAAGTCGATGATGGCGGCGATTCCGTCTTCACCTCGCCTTTTACCTGAATAATACATGGCTCCGTCTGCAACGGACCAAACCGCAGATGTTAAAACCAAGTTTTGGCGAAATCGTTAGTGGCACTACTAAAATCTCTCGCTTATACCGTTCCAGATAATCCGCTAACAGGACGCACTACTACAACCGTTCCCATTAACAATAACCCGTGGCTCAAAGTAGATTGGACGGTTTCGATTTTATTCTATAGCGATGCTTCACTTTACAATTAACACGCAGACGAGATGACCGTTTTAAATTTGACGCACAGAATAAACGTCGCCGTCCTACCTTCTTGTTCTCGAGTGAGGGGACATGGGAGCGGGAAATTTGCCGGAGAATCGGAGCAGCGGGGGCGGTATTGCAATCGCTTTACCGTACCGTTGTGACGAAAAGAGAGTTAAGCCAGAAGGCAAAACTCTCGATCTACCGGGCAATTTTCGTTCCTACCCTCACCTATGGTCATGAAGGTTGGGTAATGACTGAAAGAACTAGATCGCGGGTACAAGCGGCCGAAATGGGTTTTCTCAGGAGGGTGGCTGGCCTCTCTTAGGGATAGGGTGAGAAGCTCGGCTAAAAGAGCCGCTGCTCCTTTGCGTTGAAAGGAGTCAGTTGAGGTGGTTCGGGCACCTGGTAAGGATGCCCCCCGGGCGCCTCCCTAGGGAGCTATTCCAGGAGACCTCGGGGAAGACCCAGGACTAGGTGGAAAGACTATATTTCCACACTGACCTGGGAACGCCTCGGGATCCCCCAGTCAGAGCTGGTTAATGTGGCTCAGGAAAAGGAAGTTTGGGGTTCCTTGCTGGAGCTGCTACCCCCGCGACCCGATTACAGATAAGCGGTTGAGGATGGATGGATGGTCCTACCTTCTTAAAATATCGGGCTTCACTTATCGATCTTTCAGTAAAAGCTGTGCGTAAATGCTAGTCTAATCCGGTGTGCGCAAGCATGTTGATCAGCAGTAAAGTGCAAAGTGTGTTCCTGACAGCTCATTTGCATTTAGTCACGCCCACAAACCTCCATAAAAGGTCGTGCACACAGACAGCTGGGAAGAGAAATGAGCGATCAGGGTAAAGACGGGAAACAGCAGTGGAAGTTATTTCGACTCACTTCTACACCAATCAGAAGAGCTTTAATCAAATCTTAACAATAATAATAATAATAATAATAATAAGCGAAGGCTGAATCCTTCTTCATCTGAGGCGCTTGTTTTCGGTTTATAATTGAACGATTAGTTGGATGTGTTTAGTGTGTGTGTGTTTTAATGTGTGTTAATGTGTGTGTGTGCGAGTGTGTGTGTGTGTGTGCGAGCGAGTGTGTGTGAGTGTGTGTGAGTGCGAGTGTGTGTGTGTGTGTGCGAGTGTGTGTGTGTGTGCGAGTGTGTGTGTGTGCGAGTGTGTGTGTGTGCGAGTGTGTGTGTTTCTGGTTGTAGTTATATTGTAATATTTATGTCTGCTATGTCAATGTGAAAGCTATTTCTCAAGTAGGTGAAGATATAAAAGCACATGTTTACAGATGGATTTTCTCAGCCACATAACACTTTAGTCCTGAAGTCGAGGCTCAGGCCGGTGTTTATCATCATCACGTGGTGGACATTCTGCAGGTTATTTACACAGCAGGGAAAAGCCTGCTGGCTGCACCACGGCCTGTCAGTGCTGAGGACAAAGTTAGCTTAGAGACTTAAATCAAGCACTGAATGGAATCTTACTTAAAAGTAGATATTTTAAACCCACACAAAGTGTTCGTAAGACATGAGCGCGTGCTTTAAACCACACAACTTCTCCGCTGTTGTTGTTGCTGTTAGCACGCGCTAGCTAGCTTGCTGTAATAGCATGGCTGGTTTATTGTTTTATATTTATATATATATATATATATATATATATATATATTTGGTCACTTACCTTTTCAGAAAATCCTCCACCGCATTTCTAAATCAAACCGCAAACTCGAAGTTAAACATAGCTTCATGACTCGAGGTCGTATCAGTTACTCGCGTCGTCCATTATCGTGAACTAACCAACGCGCCGCGGGGATTGGATGGGACGTTTTGATTGGCGTGGATTTAGACCAATAGGATGTCATGACGTCTAACTTGTAGCATGTATGGTTGTAGCCTGTAGTACCTCGAGACGTGTAGTACGTGCGGGGGTTTGTGGTCTTAAAGTGAACGCGCGCGCTTTCTTTCCGCCATTTTGTATTTTCGTTGTTGATTAAGTTTTAAGGGGAAAAACCTATTTATGCGAATAATAATAATGAGTCTTTATTGATCATATGCACAGTGAAATTCTTTTCTTCACATATCCCAGTATGTTAGGAAGTTGGGGTCAGGGCGCAGGGTCCGCCATGATACAGCGCCCCCTGGAGCAGAGAGGGTTAAGGGCCGTGCTCAAGGGCCCAACACTGGCAGCTTGGCAGTGCTGGGGCTCGAACCCCCGACCTTCTGATCAATAACCCTGAACCTTAAGCTATTGTTAGGCTTAAAAGTATGTTGAGCGTCCACCATACAAATCCCTGTGAGTGATCCGTTTCTATAGAAACAACACCGTAATGGACTGAAGTGTGTACGTGTGCTACTCTTTTACAGAAAAAACACTCACCTAAGTGTTGAATTCCTTTTATACCACTGCAATTCGACAACATTTACAATTTGTTGTTTATTAAAGAGCGTCAGTTTTAGATGCGAATTAATGTTGCAGAACGTGTGCAAGACGTTCCTGTTATCACTTCGCTATAAATCGCCACACTTCTCTTTCTCTCAAAGTTAGGACAAGACAACAACAACAAACAAACAAAAAAAAACAGCTTGGAATGTTCATGAGAAACGTACGTTCCTTAAGTTTTATTACAAAGCCCTGACACTGGAGACTCCTTCCATCAAGGTTACACTTTTTTTTTTTCCGTCGCAATCTTTCTTCCAATGCAAGTCCCTGCGTATGAAAACAACAACGTATTTGAAACGCACATTTATATAACAATCTGCGGGTTTTTATTCGAGCTGGAACTACTGCTATAGAAAATCAATCAACAGCTTGTGACCAATCAGAACCTAGAATACAACAGCACCGTGTGTGTATTTGCGGGTTCTATCTATACTAGGATCATTATCTTGGACTGAATCATTTTCATGATCCATCGGTGTAAAGTTATGAAATAATTGATTGAAAATGAGCGCCATTTCGTCCCCGGGACTTCAGAACAGAAAACACTGCACATTCAGCATCTTCTGCCTTGTTTTTTTTTTGTTTTTTTTTTAATCTCTTTTAATTTCTTTTCAGGCCTGTACATCTTTGATGCAAAAATACCCATTTCTCATTACAGTGAACCACACAGCAACCTTTCAAGTCATTTTTCAAAATAGAACTTTGAAGAAATTCAACTGAAATGTCCATGGTAGCTTTACACAGCTCACCCTGAATGTCCCCGTCCCCAGACAGAACAAATTAAAGACTTCAACGATGTTTCAGCTCTATCTGAACACTGATTTAGCCATCGGACGTGAAGAATCAATCCAGCGTCTAATTCTTAGATTTGATACCAACGTGTTGTTTCTATTTTTACTTCCAAAAGTCAGTAGAAGGATGTCTGAAAACCTGAAAAAAAAAAAAAAAAAGTCCTTCATCTTTCCAAAATGAAAAAAAGCCCAAAACAAGAACGGCACAAAACAGGATATTTAATAGAGTATTTTCTGCTTTGATCTTGAATCCAGCTCGCTATGCTTACATCACGTAGCAGCATGTGGTGTTGGGAAATTTCGTACGACTGAGACTAAATAAAGTATGTGATAAGTCGTAAATGAGATCAATATCCATGCATCTCTTTAAAAAATAAAAAATAAAAAAAAAATAAGATTCCTTCGTAGAAGATTCCAGATTTTGTATTAAGGTGCCCGAAATTGACAAACCGCATAAAGCTGACCGAAAGGGAATATTTAAATCCTTAAACAAAAACTGTCTTTGATTGCACAGGTTTGCTCTTAACGCTGCTATAAGAAGTCTGTAACGAGGTCTAAAACTAAAAAACTCGCTGTATTCACACGCCACTTCTTACAAAAAAAAACCCAAAAACAAACGTATAAATAAGAACACACCCGCAGTAAGTATACCACTCGATCCTCACCGACAGCGCGTCGGATCGGATTCTACACGCCGACGTTTATAACGCGTCTAACGTTACGGTGCTTTATTAACAGTCGGATGTAAATGATCGGAGGTCTTCAGTGGCGGCTCATCTTCACTCGGCGAGAGGATGAAGTGTGTTCAGAGTGTGACGACGACGTGTTCACCACCCTCCTCCAGGAGTTCTCCGAGGCGCTGCTATCGTTGTCGTCGTCGTCGCCGTGACGACTCGGCTGTTGGAGGAGCGAACGCCTCTGCTGTTCTTTATCCATCTCTAATACGCGAGGTCTGACGGAGAAAAGGGCCAGAAAAAGCATCAGAGATGATGTCTGCGAACTCATTGACGAGTCGTCTCGTTTAGAGCGAGTGTTTAACGTGCACCTAGAACACCCCCCCCCCGCACACCTCTCGCACACAGACCTACCTGTGTGCAGCGTCCGGGTCGGCTTTGCGGTGCGAGCGCTTCGCTTTCAGGACCTGCCGTCTCTCTGAAGTGGGACTGGGGAAAGGGCTGAGAGAACCCGTGTCCAGACGAGGTGCGTTCGGTCTCGTCCTAAGAAAACAAAACAAAATCAAATTAAAAACAAACCCTCCCCGATTTCTCACATCATCATAAATCCCAGATGCAGATGAATAATGTTTATGATCTGAAAACCATTCTGATTTCTAGACATTTTTTCTGAATAATGAGAAAAATGTATGGAACAAATAAATAAATAAATAAACGTCGAAAAGCAAATACGTGTTATAAAAACAATTCTAGAAAATGTAAGTTGATAAATAACCAAGAAATTACAAGTCACCCCCTCCCCCAATAATGTCTGGATTAATGCCGGCGGTGTGGATCCACTCACTTCCTGAGGATGATGACTGCTCTGCGCTGCTTGATGTCCTGAGGCCGGATGCAGTGTGTGATGCCGTCCGCAGCGTAGCCGCTGAAATGAAATCGGAGAAGGTGTAAGTGTGCGGTATTTGCGTGAGGGGCGTGTACGCAGCAGGACACACCAAGCCAATCCGTGAGTAGTGTTCGTGTTTATAGTGCTGAGCACCAGCTTCCTGTTCAGCTTCCTCTGACACCATCACGCTGGTCGTTCTTCTACGACGCTAACCTTTTGAGTGGC
>JAFFST010052971.1:11192-25378 GCA_022414735.1 Noturus placidus
GACAAACATGCAAAGGAACAGGAAATGAGGAAGGGGGCAAACACTTTTTCACACCACTGTATATAAAATTTTCCCATTGGAGTACTTGGCTGAGAGTACAAGAAATCACTCATGTGCATCTGCTTTTGCAAAGGTAAAAGTTATTCAGTTTATTTATTCAGATATATTTGCTGTTGTTGTAATGAGCATCTCTAACGTCACAAGATGCAACATCTGAAGGAACTAATTGCGGCTCATGGTGTCCCTGATCCAGGCAGAGTAGTTGCAGACTTTCGCATAGACACCAGGCTTATTCTTGAGAGCGCAGCCATAACCCCAGGACACGACACCTTGCAGTTGACCGTTACACACGACTGGGCCACCAGAATCTCCCTGAAAATGGAGAGGGAGGGGTAGGAAGGGAATGTATAAGTGATTAATGAGAGCACAAAATTTATAATGTAATTTATAATTACATAGTTGACATGTATGCTTTACATTATTATTATTATTATTATTATTATTATTATTATTATTACACTAAATTACATTAATGTTTATCTTTTGTATTTTTAAATGAAAATGACGTTCATTGATAGACTTGTTCGAGCCATGAACTCATTACCTGGCAAGAATCTTTGCCTCCCTCAATGAATCCAGCGCAGAACATGTTGGAAGTGATCTCTCCAGGGTAAGAATTTTTGCAAGTGGTGTCACTCAGGATTGGGGCATCCAAGCACCTCAGGTTGGAAGGGTAGTTTGCTTTTAAAAGAAATATGGTAGCCTATTTTATTCACAGTTGTTACAACCACATTGCTTTCCGTATAATGTACAGTGTTTATTATGAGCTAATTTTGGAAAACTTGACTATTATTATTATTATTATTATTATTATTATTATTATTTCCTTCTTACACTTATGTAGTAAGAAGGGGGAAAGTTGCTTAGATAAGTACTGTGCCATCCTAAGGGAAGTTACGTGAGCACTTACTGCCACTGCTGAGAGTATTTCCCCAGCCGGAGATGAGGCACACTGTTCCAGCAGAAGCGCAGCCAGAGGGCAAAGCTACAGTTGCCACATAGTTATTCAGGGTGGCAGGCCGGCTAAGCTTGATGAGCATGATATCATTGTTGAGAGTGTTGCTGTTGTAACTGGAGTGCCTGATGACCGCTGCCGAGCTAATGAACTGCTCAGTTCCTTCGTTGACATCAATGTTGTGCTCACCCAAACGCACCTCAACACGCCTAATTAAAAGGGCACAAGACTCTTAGTAATCCTGTACATACAATCTCTGTTGGGAATAAGATGAAAATGCTTGCTACTTCGGTGGAAACATAAGTATTAACCGTCTGTTACAATTTTTCATGTATGTGGAGCAATACGACAACTACTGCAAATTATTAAATTTGACTAAATTACTAAATACTATTGCCCCCACCCACACCCCCCAGATTGAGCCTCATGCACTGGATTTACTTTCTCTGTTGAACTTTTATTTATGATATGTACATCACAGAGATTGTGTAAATATAAGAATAGTGGTTTAGTCACCTTAACATTTCTCCTATCTGTCATTTGTACTCACATGTATACACACATCTGATCTGATCTGAAGGATACCTGAGCATGAGAATGGGTTCCCGGGATCGGCTCAGAATCCACCGTGTCCTTGGTTAGGTTACATAGCTTACAGAGCGTGAGTGAGAGAGAGAGTGAAAAGGAGTTTACTTACGATTTATAACAATGAGCAGCTGACAGGACCCACAGATTGCTAATCAGTGAGCCTCCACAAAAGTGGTATCCAGCATTCAGAGACACCTGATAGCGCACGCCATTCTTTCTGCACTCATACCCTCCGACAATCTTATCCTCCTCATCAATAGGGGCAGTGACTTTGTAGCGGAGAGAAGAAAGAAAGATAATAATTACAGATTATATATTATAAACATCATCACAACCTCCGCAGATATACCCTAACCATTTATATTAACCAGAATATGGAACAGAATAAATCTCCACAAGTTCTATTAATATGCACAACACAAATATACAATAGGAACATACATGCCACTGCAAACAGAGAGAGTAAAATTATCAACTTCATAATTAGAGCCAGTGATGATCAGCAGAAAGCTATGTGGAAAACAGCTTTTATATTTTTTTCTTATCTTTATTTAAATCCACAAATTAATTATTACCCTGCTTGAGAATGCACAGATGGCCAAACATTGCCATGCAAAGATAAATTTACAGCTATATTTAGTTAATATAATCTATTTCATGAAATTGTTACTGTTTCATTTTAATGAATAATGAAGGATAGTCTGATACAACCAATGCAATTTATTTGATTGTTTTACAGATTGTGTATTATACATTATTACAAGTTAATATGTTAAGAAATGTGGTTTCTGTCCACACTTCACAGAATTAGCATTTAGTATTTATATATAGTAAACTAATTAACTTTAATTGTTCACGATGTCCACTACAATGTCCTTGAGAAATTAAATCAGGTGTGTTAGAGCAAGTCACTGTTGTTTTTGATGAAGGGAAAGTCCTGCTTAAGAAAGGATTTTTAAAGAGTGTTTTATTTATTTATTTTTTAAAGAGAGAGAGAGAGAAAAAAAAAAAAAAACACTTGCCGAAGAGTTACTTTATGGGCCCAACACATATAATGTATTATTTACTAACTGTAATTCCGAAATAATACATTATAATAAACAAAGTACTAATTATTTTGTTTGATTTACTTATCTATTTACTATTTAGTTTCAAGGTCAAAGCTCTAATGGAAAAAAAGAAGGCTTATCACCTTCATATCCTGAAAAGACCTCAGGAACATTGCTTGTGTGGGAACCAACATCTGTCAAAGGAGCAGCGAATTTTTATGCATGATTATCCAGTCCGTTCTTTTGAAAAATGGACCTATGATTTAAATACGTGAGTAAATTCTTGCATTCTATGGTGTAATATTTCTATATAAAATGAATTATTGTTCTAGTTTATTAAACAGACTTATTTATAGCATTTCTAGTTATTAGACTCTTTTTTTTACTTGCAAAAATACATCACAGAAACAGTCATTAGCCTATAGATAGTCACCATTTAAAAATGTAACAAAACATTGAAACAGAAAGATAAAGTAAATTAAAACAAAGACAAAAATGGAAAAGGAAATGGGCCGTGGAGACAAATAGAATTACATAAACATTTTTTGAAAAAACTGCACAGGTTTTTGTTTTTGTTTGTTTGTTTGTTTGTTTTTAATAGTTTCTGAGAATAGAGTCTGTTGTTTGGCTTCATTTTCAAAGAATGTCAATACAGGCCTAGAATGATTATATTTACATTTATGAATGAACTATTTTGCCATAATAATAATAATAATAATAATAATAATAATAATTCAGTTAATGACAGCTGTTCTTTCTGTTGTCGACTCTTAGCAATTGTATAGCTCATTGTTATGAACAGGCGTCAGGGCCGACGTGACGTCACATTTCTGCGACAGCTCTCCGAATGTGTACATGTAGACCCAACAGATTTTCAACATAGATTTTCATTTTTAAGGTAGATTTTTTAATTCTTTCTGTCAGTTAGAAAACAGCGGCTCAAAGGTGAGAAACGACCTCGCTTATTCAGAGAAAACTATGTTTTTGATAGTTACGGTGAACACGGTTTTAGTCGGTCAGCAGTGTTCATTTGCCAGTTACAAGCTCTGGCTACGGTTGCTAGCTAGCAATTAGCTTAGCTAATTTATGCCGGATGACCATCCATTGCGGATGTGGGTGCAGAATAAAGGAACACTGATGCGACAGGTTAAATATAGGCCACCTTTTTGGATGTGTTACTCTGGTTGTGTTGTTGATCTGGTTTTGATTTGTTTTAATGTATATTCGGTTTTATCAGCTCAGATTTTACCCCTTGTTTTCAGACCCGACTTCCATGAGATGAGCTCGATTGCTCAGTATTGGCGTTGCCTCACACCCTTTTTATGTCGATTACTTCTATATATAGATTTTTAAACATAACTTATTTTTTTCCCCTTTTTTTCTTTTACATTTAAAGGTGGGTGTTCATTTTTGTGAGTTCTGAGACAGAGTCGCACAGTGAACTTTAGTCCAGTATTTTTATTTGATTTATTATTATTATTATTGTTATTTGCAAAGTATATGTATCCCAAATTGGTCCAAAGCCACTTATGTTGAAAGACAGTCTGTGTCCTCTATGTCTGGAACTAGTTTTCCCTTCAGCTGCACTTTCATAGCTTTGTTCTTCCATCACCTAAGGTATTGCTTTGGAGCAGGTATATGACTTTAATTAAGGCAATTCATGCAATGTGCACACTCCGTGAACTCTAGTCATGGCTGAGTGTGATGGCACTTTTGTGACTGGCGCTGCATTGGCTGTGACCCATGAGTGAATATTATGAGGAGGGCGGGTTGCTGTATGAGCGCTCGCCTCCCATGCACATTAAAGTGGAGTCTCCTGAAGGCGCCTTCGGAAGTCGTATCTCGGAGGACGGCTTCCCTCGTGAAGACGACGACTCCGAAGGCAGCTGCGATCATGCTGGCCTGCCTTTCAACGTTGTGGTTGTGCATCCCAACATTGTTGCTCCTGGAGTGGCGTCTGATGAACTGATACCCATTCAACAGAGTAAGCTGCACCTATCAAATAATTTAAGCACTTTGAAGCTGCCAGTAGGCTTTTTCCATTGTGGTCGTTCACAAAAGATTTACTAGAAAAAGTATTAAGTTGTTTAAAGCTCACACAGGCCAGTTACATTATAATACGTTTACACAATGATAGGTTTAAGACAGTTTACCACAAACATACTTCCACTAAATGCTTCCTTTAACTCTCAGTTGGGCCTGTCACAATTTTTAAAAAAGTATAACAGACGATCTATTGTCATGCATAAAATGGCAATTGATGATTTTAATTGTCTTTTCAGCTGACCTCATAACTACCCTTAATAGTAATCGTGAGTATGTAAGTAAATACAATTTCTGTTTGATCGTTGGACTGTAAACAAAGTTGGTTGTATACAATTTTTGATGAATTTCCTGTCACTGGCAAAAATCACACTCCGTAAAAGACTTATTTGGTTGTACCTTGAGATCAGTTGGTATTGCAGTGCATAATGTGAGATGCTTACCAGCAGCCAGTTTAGTGCCACTGTGACCTATCCATGAACAACTCTTAACTCTTCTTTGCCTTTTAAAGCATGTTTTTTCTATACATGAAGACAGAGAATACAGTTTCACACACTTTGTTATAGAATTTGGCCAAGATTTAATTGGGATAATCTTATACGCTGTGACAAGGAATCATCTTAAAACATACTAATGTTGTACTGAATATCAGCACTGCTGTGATTCGGCCGAATAATCAGCACAATTGTCAGTGTGATAATGCTTTTATACAACAGTTCTGTGAACAACAATTTAATATTAATTATCTGACACACTATGGCAGAATGTTTCCCAAAGAAGTCAGGGATGGGTAGAGTGGTGTGTGTTGCCACTATCACACAGACTGACTGATACCCTGTAGTGAGTGTAGTAACACTTTCAATGCGTTGAACTGTTGGTAGAATTGGAATTGTTTGTAGTATCCCATCACATTAGTGGACTTGATCTAATTGTTGTAAAATTGAAAACATGTCTCCCTGTAGTTCTTGCCTGGTTTCTCACCTGGTTTCCCATTGATGTTAAGCAGGGTTGAGCCTGGCCAGTACCTGGATGGGAGAAGTCCTGGGGAAAACTTAAGGTTGCTGCCGGAACTGGTATAAGTGAAGCCAGCAGGAGGCGCTCACTCTGTGGTCTGTGTGAAGCCTAATGCCCCAAAGTAGTGACGGGACACTATACTGTAAAAACAGCACTGTATTTCGGATAAGACGTTAAACCGAGGTCCTGACTCTCTGTGGTCATTAAAAATACCAGGACACACTCGTAAAAGAGTAGGAGTATAACCTATAATCCTGGTGAAATTCCCCCGCTGGCCTTTCTCTATCATGGCCCCTAATAATCTCCATCTCTGAATTGGTTACATCACTCTCTCCTCTCCACTAATAGCTGGTGTGTGATAGGCGTTCTGGCACACTATGGATGCTACACACTAGTAGTGGTTGAGGAGATCCCCCTCCCATACTATGTAAAGCTCTTTGAGTGCCTAGAAAAGTGCTATATATATATATATATATATATATATATATATATATATATATATATATATATATCTCAATCAAAGGAATTTATTATTATTATTATACAGATTCCAAAATTGTAACTAGATTTACTGTAGCAGTAACTATAGATGGGTGACAAATTAAAGGTAAAATATTTGTGATATGCTGTGGGAGTCAGTGTGCTGGAATGATTTGGCGCCACTTAGAGAGAAGAGTGTACAAAGTTACTCTGACTGATCAATTTCATCCTATGTTGACATCAGTTCCAAAATCTGTGCTAAGGCATGTTGAAGCTGTTTGGGCAGCTCATAGTGAACCAACACCTTAGTAAAACGTTTTTTTTTTCTTTCTATAAAGTGTGTAACATTTTTTGGATTTTTTTTAATAAACAGAAAAACATTGAGTCATTGGACAAAAAAACCCACCTTCAATAATAATAATGATGTTGCTGACCTGATGTAAGTCAACCTGACAATCCTGTAATAATAGTTCAGAGTCAGCACTGTCAGGGCACTCGGTTGAGAATTAACAGGAAATTTGTATACATGCATCAAACACCAGCTCAGATCTATCGAAACATCACTCCCCTACTGCAGACACAAAATATGTCCAGCTTTGATCCAGGAATGGGAGAGTTTAAGAGCATGAGAGATAAAATAACGATGGTCAGCAAATTGATTCGTATTGTGTAATTTGTATCATTGCACAGTTGTTTAGCAAGAGAATTCATAATAGCTGGCTAGTGACTAACATGAGGTGTTTGTTTCTCTATTTTAGTATTTCAGACTCAGGTGTATTGGGCGAAAATGAGTGATCTGGGGCATCTACTTGTCTTGGTGTGTATATTACTTATTCTGTGTTTTAGCTAACATTCTAACACTGTTCAGCTCAACATTTTTGACAGGCTGGATAATAAATGCATAAGAGTAGATGATAAAATGCACCCAAAATACATATCAGGTAATAAAACTGTACACATACAGTGGTCTGCAAAAGTTTGGGCAACCTTGTTTATTTCAATGATTTTCCTTCATAAATCGTTGGTTCTTAGGATTAAAAAAAATCAGTTAAATATATCATATAGGAGACAAACACAGTGATATTTGAGAAGTGAAACGAACTTTATACCATTTACAGGAAGTGTGCAATAATTCTTTAAACAAAATTAGGCATGTGCATAAATTTGGGCACCACAATCAAAAAAAATAACTCAATATTTAGTAGATCCCCCTTTTGCAGAAATAACAGCTTCTAAACGCTTCCTATAGCTTCCTATGAGAGCTGTCCATGCTCGGAAACCATCAAACCTGAATGAATTAGAGGTGTTTTGTAGAGAGGAATGGTCCAAAATACCTCCAACCAGAATCCAGGCTCTCATAGGAAGCTATAGGAAGAGTTTAGAAGCTGTTATTTCTGCAAAAGGGGGATCTACTAAATATTGAGTTATTTTTTTTGATTGTGGTGCCCAAATTTATGCACATGCCTAATTTTGTTTAAAGAATTATTGCACACTTCCTGTAAATGGTATAAAGTTCGTTTCACTTCTCAAATATCACTGTGTTTGTCTCCTATATGATATATTTAACTGATTTTTTTTAATCCTAAGAACCAACGATTTATGAAGGAAAATCATTGAAATAAACAAGGTTGCCCAAACTTTTGCAGACCACTGTAGGAAGTAACGAGCAGTGACAGTTTGATTTCTGTAATCTGATATAGATGCACTATATGGGCAAAAGTTTCCACTTGAAATGTTCCACACCAACGTTGGCAAACCACGTCATCATGGAGCTCGCTTTGTGCACAGGCGCACTGTCATACTTGAACATGTTTGGGCCCTTTAGTTCCAGTAAAGGGAAATTGTAACGCTACAGTATATAAAGGCATCCTATACAATTGTTTGCTTTTAACTTTGTGGAAGCAGTTTGGGGAAGGCCTGCTTATGGGTTTGACTGTCAGGTGTCCAGAAACGTCTGGCCTCTCGCTAGAGGCAGTGAGTTAGTTTGTGGCTCTTGGTACTGGAGATACTCATAACACTCCTGTAATACTGTGGAAACACTACTCTTATGCAGTTTGAGGTGGGGTCTAAATTCTCTTTAAACATCAGAAAGGGCACAGTACAACCAAAGTCCTTTTAGAGACTCAAATCCATTCAGGTACATCATTCATTCAGATTTGTTCATTGTGTTATTTGTTAATTGTGTTATCATACCACGATATAAAGCAGACAAAAACAGCTTGACCACTGTACAAATAGTTAATAATCATTGCTGTGTTGTGTTATGTTCTAGAATTGTGTGTGTGCGCTCTTGACTCATTTTCACACCCAACATGGACTACCATTGCTTGCACTGAATGGCTGGAAATCTCCACTAAGACCAATTCGACGCAAACTGGACTCATTAAACTCATTGCCTCAACTTATTTGCGGAACAAGAGAGGAATGAATCTGTTATAACCGAAAAAATGTACTGACTCAAGGGTAGCAACAATTCTTTAATTTGCTTCAATTTGTTACCCATTTGTATATAAATAAGTAATGCACTATTATTTACTGATGAGTTCAATCTTATGATCTACACGTTAGTAGGTCCATAAATCATGGCCTTTGACTGAGAGTGATATGAGAGTGCAGGGATTTAATTGAAATGTATCATATTTACAGACTATACACACATTTAAACATACAATCGTGGACACTAACAACTGGCACAAATAACTGTGATTAGGTGACTCATGTAATAATTGTGACAGGCCTAATCTGCTTTAATGTGTGGTTCCCCATTCATGCTTTTGCTTATTTCTTCTGCTTATTATTATTATTATTATTATTATTATTATTATTATTATTGTTATTGTTGTTGTTGTTATTTATACTTTTAAAAAAACATTTTAGTCGCACAATTAAAAAAAAAAAACCTGTTTGGTAATAAGAGCAATCTTATTTCAATATTATCAACAGATTAAGTCTGAAGTGCTGGCCTTCAGCGATATTAGTGTTTTGTCTTTTTTGTCATCAGTCGCTTTATCAGGTGATTTTGATTGTGATGGAACAGGATAAACACTAAAGCATGCAAGGCCTCCAGAACCCGTATTTGAGATCCCATGACCTTTTCAATCCTAAAATGCCATTATTGGTTGTGGGGTGTGTTTTCTCACAAAGTTGAAATAACACCATGAATACAGTAAAATGTCCGAGTGTGAAGTCATTGTAATGGCCCAGACTCTTCATGGCCTGTCTACTTGGTATATTGTATACCCTGATGGACAAAGATTCTACTGGCAGCTTTAAAGACTGGATGTCAGATGAGGCTACCACAAGGTCTTTTATAAGACTTTCTTTTGTAGTGGTCTCTAAATGTGTGCATTTTTGTTTATGTTCCATAACAAATTACTAAGCAGATTTGCTATTCGTTAGATTTCTATTTTTACTACCATGTAGTATTTGCAAATGGAAAAATCTGTTGCTTGTCTTTATTGGCATGTCCACTTTGTTTACACATTTTTTAAAATTGTGATCTTGATTTTTATTTCATCACTAGTTGGTTATTATTACTTATTAACTTTATTAACCAACATGTCACCATTGCTAATCTGGTCATTTTTATGAAATAAGAATAAAAGTCCAGCTCTCATACCAAAATTTAACATGTAAGGAATCAGTTGATATTTTCCACCCTGATAAACTGTGCCACTGTTATGGTAACTGTTTACTCTCAGCTCACTTATGGCCTGCTTTGTAGAAATACTCTCAGTATACAGCAGCATGTTTAATACATTTGTTTTCACCATCAGACCGAGGTGTTTCAGCAGCGCTGGCTTCAGGGGGTGCAGGTAAAAGGAAGAGTAGGTTTAGCGGTGCTGAATTGGAGGTGCTGGTCTCAGAAGTAACCCGGTGCGAAGGGGAATTGTTCGGCCCGGCAGGCAGACTCAGGCGGCGTGAGAGAGAGCGAATATGGGCTGGAATCTTGGAGCGCGTGAACGCTGTATCCAGAGTCCCACGCACCCTTCGGGAAGTAAAGAAACGTTGGGACGACCTGAAGAGACGCAACGGTGGAAAGCTGGCAGATGCAAGGTTCCGCTCATGGCTTCCATCCAGTAGAGGGAGTGCTGTTCTGGGAGGGCCTAGCCAGTTGAGCCCCAGGTTTCACCAAGCCCGACAAAAATTGAGTACAAGGGGAAAGGCCAGTTTCACCTGTTTGTCTGACACTGATCCAGGTGAGGAAGGGTAACCCTTTGCATGAAAATTAGATATGCATTGTTCAGTTTGTTGCCTTTAGTTTTCCAGTACAGTATTTTTGCACGTCTTTTATTGTCCTGGTTTAAAAACAAGTTTAAGTTTGGAAATATTTCCCCATATTTGGACACATCAATATATGGTGTTATAGAAATAAATATAGATTTTTTTTTTTTATATAAAGAACAACAAATGGAAACTTGGTGCACTTGATTTGCAAGTGAATTCGTTCATTCTCCCTAGCTCTTCATCTTCAGTAGCAGGGACTACTGATGCGGAAATTGTACTCGCTGAGCCCCCTTGCCATCCCCGTTTCTACATGAACCATTTTTATAACGACCCAGTCCTTATTGAATTGGCCACTTTAAAACCCCCTTCTGAATAAATATTTTTCACTACAAAAGTGTATTGCCATGTTACATGGCGGTCTAAAATAGGGATAGTTTTATGATCGTAACTGAGTTTCCTTCTGTTTCAGTTACAGGGGATGGTTTTGAAAGAGATGGCTTTGAAAAGGATGATGAGTCTCATGAGCAGGAAGGTGAGGAAGAAACCAATTGTGAAGGTGGAGATAACAGCATGGAAGACAAACTGGGGTTAGGCCTTGGGTTAGGAATAGTGCCAGCCCCAACATCTGAGCGCTGGCTTCCTCCTTCTCCACTCTATAGTGCCCCCTTCCTGAATGGTACTCCTCAGCCAAGTCCAGAACCATCACTTGGAGCTCATCAGGGCCCCACTGAGCCTCCTCCTTCACGCACTTCCTGGCTGGAGGATGAACTTCGGGGACTCGGGGAAGCAGCTGTGCAGCTTGGAGATCGTCTCGAGCAGAACTTAAGGGAGTTCGGCGAAGGTTTCAGGCGTGACATGCGGACTCTTGTGGCCTCACAAGAGGCTCTGACAATCAGCTTACAGCAAAATAATGTGCTCTTGCAGAGACTTTTGGGCCTTCTTGAAATGCAGCAGCAGCAAACGCAGCCTCCTCAGCATCAAATTCCACATCATCCGCTTCCGCAACGATTGTCTCAAGAACATTTGCGGCATCGACAACAAGAAGATCTGCCACAGCAAATTTTATCCCAGGAGCTTGAACAACAAATTCCTCAAAATGCAAGTGAACAAATATCAACAGCTGCTACTTCTGTACCCCTACCCCCAGATATTTTAGATGGCACTTCCCAGCCTGAATCAGCAACTGAGACAAATGCCCAGAGGCCATGTCGCGGTAGACCAGGAGACCACAGACGGAAGCGTAGGCATTAGATTTGTAAATTGTCCTGAAATACTGTTTATTTCTACAAAGGTTTTATATTAAGATGTATGTACTTGAG
Organism: Noturus placidus; assembly: GCA_022414735.1. Classification (NCBI taxonomy): domain Eukaryota; kingdom Metazoa; phylum Chordata; class Actinopteri; order Siluriformes; family Ictaluridae; genus Noturus; species Noturus placidus. Next base: position 22,928 of record JAFFST010052971.1, read on the forward strand.
TAAGAATAGGTTATGCCATGTAAAACTACATTTTGCCTGTTGCATAAATTATGCTATTAAGTTATATGTGAAAGGATTATAAAATTGAAATGAATGGGTTATTCTGTGTTAAATGGCTGTGAAAGTTATTAGAATTAGTTTACACAACACCGCATGGAATATTGATTTATTAGAAGAAATTCCATTTTGGGTACAGCTGTGAAGTTGCCTAGAAATCAAGGTTGTCTTTCCATATAAAAATCTACATGATCGATCACACATTCCCAACCCTGGTTCTGGAGTACCCCTGTCCTGCACGTTTCAGTGTTTTTACTGCTCACTAATCAGCTAATTCACACCTCCCATGAAGTGTGCTTGTGTGTTGGTAAACACGTACATTTGGACAGAAAGTGCTCCAGGACCAAGTTTGCCAACTTAGAAGATTTACATACAAAAGATGTGGTAACCAGAAACGTACAATTACAAGTCTGTTTAACTTAGTTGAGGTTTTATATTTTTACAGGTTGGCCTACTATTATATACACTCGCCATCCATTTTATTAGGACCACCTGCACATTCATTCCGTTATCTAATCAGTCAATTTTGTGGGAGCAGCACAGGGCATAAAATCATACAGATACAGGTCAACAGAATGAAGAAAAAGTGTAATCTCTGTTACTTTAACCGTGGTATGGATTTTGGTATCAGATAGGCTGGTTTGAGTATTTCAGAAACAGCAGAGTGGTGCAAAAAAGCATCCTGTAGGTGGAAGGTCTGCAGGCTGAAACGTCATGTTGATGAGAGCGATTGGAGGAGAATTACTACCCTGGTTTGAGCTGACAGGAAGTCCATAATCACTCAATCACTCTTTACAACTATGGTGAGCAGAATACACAACACATCAACTGGAAGAAGACCAGGTGATTTTTGTTTTCTAATCTTTAACTGTCCAGTTTGAGTGAGCCTGTGTCCCTGATGGCATCAGATTCTTGTTCTTGACTGACAGGAGAGGAACTCTGCTTTTGTAGATCATCCATCGCAAGGTTCGATGTTTTGTGCATGCTGAGATGCTTTTCTGCTCACCACAAAACCAATCAGGCATTTCCACCCACAGAATTGACGCTCACTCAATAAATGATTTATTATTTATTTATTTTTTATTTTTTTGCACCTGCTGTGTTTGTAAACTCTGGAGACTGTTGTATGTGAAAATTGCAGGAGATCAGCAGTTTCTGAAATACTCAGTTTCTGAAAAACTCTGGCCACAGCAAGCATGCCAAGTCAGAGAGCACACTTTTTCTTCATTCTGATATTTGGTGTAAACATTAATGGAATCTCTTGACCTGTATAATGCATGCTTTTTTTTTTTTTTTTTGCAGTGCTCTGCTGCCACATGATTGGCTGATTAGATAACTGCATGAATGTGCCAGTGTTCCTAATAAAGTGGATGGTGAGTGTAAATCCATATTAGATATTCTAGTATGAAAATGCAGCTTAAGACATTGTACATTTTGTTGCCTAATTCACCATCTCCCTCTGCTTGTTGCTGGTGGGCATTTCTGTTGCTTCTGTGGGGCTGGTTATGGCGAGTGTTGGTGTATTCACAGAAAAAGGTATTGCAGAGGATGAAACATTCCTTTGGAGAAACACAATTTGAAATAACTTTTTTACAGTGGAGTACAATTTAACGTTATGTCCAGCCAGAAGAATAAACTGTAGATGTGTCTGGATTAATTAATCATAATGTGCATCTGCTGTTGACTTGGCTAGTTTGTTCAATCTCATTTGCACCTAAGAAGCTGTTGAAAATGTACATTTTGTAATAATGGTTGGTTATTATTACAAACTGGATACAAACTAATTTAATCGTAAAATTGTTCACAAGAGCCTTTACACTAGAAATTTGGTATTTGTGATAAATCACATTTCTTTTGTGGAGTTGTGTGTGCGTTCGTAGTTGTGTGAACGTGCTTGATAATTTCCAGGTGATGGGCATTCATCAGCATACCCACTTGAGTACGAAGAAAATCAGCGTTAACTAAAAGGTTTGTAAATCTTTGTAAAGGTTGGAATTTGTAGTTTTTGGTTTGACTTACGAAAACATTTATACACGGCATTGTTAAGAGATTTCAAAATGGGGCCTAATGCTTAAAAGTATTGTTCAGTTGTGTGATGTTTAGATGGGAAGTAGAGGTCTTTTAGCTTGGATTTGTGGTCAGTTATTTTGGACATAAGTCTCACCTTGCCTAATTGGCCTGCAAGCAATGGCAGTAAATGCAGTAAGTGAATTTGCAGGAGCACTGCAGTTGAGCTGGCACATTTATCATTTTATATTACATTTATAGACCCACACAATCTTTTTAGGATAAAGGTATCTAAACATTTCCTAGTCATGCTATACCTTTTTAATAGCTTAAAGCGAACCCTTCAGAGGTTAATATTTTCATGTCCCAGTCCAGCAGTATCACATC
>JAFFST010052971.1:37522-55384 GCA_022414735.1 Noturus placidus
GCCTTGTGCCCGATGCCTCCTGGGATAGGCTCCAGGTTCCACGTGACCCTGATAAAGGAGTAAGCGGTTGAAGATGGATGGATGGATAAACCCTAATCTGAATGAAAAGGAGGGCAGTGATGGTGTTGTGGTGTTGCTAGATGAATGATGAGGACATTTAATATTATTTTCATGGTTATGATTGGTTGCTTGTGGCCAACAGGTGGTTTACCTTCAGTCCAGGTGACAAGTCACTCACATGTTGGTTGTCTCTTGTGGGCCTGCACTGTCCAGGCTTTTTTAGTTCCTGTAAGATATATCGCTTACAAGGCTAATTAAACTAGTACTAGGTGAACAGAAAACGAACAAGTAAAAAGTGGATGTTTGATTTGCATGTTATGTGCTTGCCTTAGTGGGCGTTATTCTGTGAAACAGCAAGCAGCATTGGAGACGTGATGTGGCAGGGTCCCCAGGTCGATCCTGAGCTCAGGTGTGGAGTTTCCGTGCATGTTCGTGCTTGTGTTCACATGGGTTTCCTCCCAGTAACATGCCAGTAAGTGCATTGGCTAAGATAGAGTGCCCTGAGGTGGGAATGAGTATTTACATTCACCCTGCCTAGGGTGTGTTCCTGCCTAACGCCTAAGTTTCCAGAGACGGGCCCAGGATCCACTGTGAGCTTGACCAGGATGAAGCGGTTACAGAAAGCGAGTGAGTGTGTAAACAAATCAAGCTAGCTGTACTTATCTAGTTAAAATGTTTTTTTTTTTTCCTTTAATTTATGCACATCAAATGGGAAATGGGAACTAATTGCAGGTAGGAAGTTGTGAGTGTGGAACTGAAGAAAAGTAGGATGGTTATAAGGAATCATTTGTGTTTGTCACGGCATGTACCTGATTTGCACAGAACTGATTAAATCTCAATTCAAATGTAGTTTGTGATACTGCCGCTCGCAGTTTTTGCTGAGATTGGGGTTCCATGCATGTCATGCACAGAAGATGAATGGTGTGTGAACGTAGGGTTCATTGACCACTTGGTCCTGCTGCTGAATCATGTGACTGTAACATAACACCCACACTTATTCAGCAATCCATAACATCACTATATGTGTGTGTGTGTGTGTGTGTATATATATATATATCACTGTAATAGGAACACCTACACAAAATATGCATAAAATCAGGCAGATGCAGGTCAAGAGCTTCAGTTAATGTTCACATCAAACATCAGAATGGGGAAAATGTGATCTATGTCTCTAACCATTTTAACACAATGTTTTTTTTTCTTTCACACCAATCTGGGCCAATTCTAGAGACTGTTGTGTGTGAAAATCCCAGGATATCAGCAGTTTCTGAAATACTCAATCCAGCCCATCTGCCAACAACCATGTCACGGTCATAAGACTTGCCACGATCTCATAATTTTCACAACTGTAAGGTGTCCTTAGTTCAAACCAAGTGTGCTGCACAAGTAGTTCTCGAATTTCCCCCTGGGGGATCATTAAAGTATCTATCTATCTCTCTCTCTCTCTCTCTCTCTCTCTCTCTCTCTCTCTCAAAGTGAAGCCAAAACGTTTCGATCGCCCCCAGGTGGCTGGATGCAGTATAGGTCATAAACCCCACCCTCTCCATGTAATCTAATAGGACAACAGTATAAACAATCAAATTACACTTCAAATACATTTTTTTCCAAAGATGGTTTCTGTCATTTTAGGTAGTTTTTATCACGCTGATGTAAGTTCAAGTGTTCGTTTTTAAAATAAGTTTGATTTTAGTTAGTTATTTGATGCTATGTGGCATCATGGTTGACAGTTTCTCTGAGGGAAGTAGGAACTGAGGCACCAACTGACTTTTCAGGATCTTTGGGAGGAGATTGGATCTTAAACTTTAATTTCTACAGTTCTATAACTGTTTATTTCACACTAACACATGAGTTAAAAAAGTTCAGGGGTGTGTGCTTGGGATTAATTCTGCGGGAGTGTGGGCGGGACCTTGAGACCACTGCTCCACTTCACGCTCACTACTGCACAGACTCGGGCTCCAAGATGTCAGCGCTATATTGGGACATTGGCTACTTCACTTTTCTACAATAGAAGAGAGTGAAGGTGCATCGTCCATCTTTTTTTTTAATTTTATTTTTTATTTATGATTTTTTTTTTTTTTGCAGTCAAACCTGTAATACCAGTATTCGCACTATTCGCTGGTGCTATGGAGTCATTTTCAGTGTTCCTTAGCCCGCACAACAACACTTCAAAAGCTTGATTTCAAACTTTGATTTTTGATTTTTGCCAAAATATGAAAATGAAACTGGGAAAAAGTGGAAGGGAAACATGATTGCAAATATAGCCAAACCACTCCTGCTTCCCATCCCCTCATTTCCCTATGACAGGAAGCTTCACAACGCAAACACAGGTTTTGAATAAAACGAACATGCCAAACAACAAATATAGCCCAAGTACAGGATTCTATCATTTAAATAATGGTCTCCGTTTTGTATTCTAAATGCAGCTAGATAGATAGCTTTGTGGAATACTGTTTAATGTTTCACACACATTTGTGCTTCCTCTCTGACCTTGCACAGTTGTTCCTGTCAGTTAAACAATATGTCTTCTGTCAGTGCACGGTTGTAAACAACTTTCAATGCTTTAATTTAATTATATTTTTCATGAGTCACAAATTCTTCGTTACGTGACGATACATTTAAGGTGGTTCTATTCGTGATGATCTTGATATAGGAACTGTTGTTATTAAGTTTCAGTCATAATGTTCCCCCTTTTAATCGGGTATAAAATTTCATATCCTTCATAACCAGTACAATCGGTATGACCATATACAGTGGTGTGAAAAAGTGTTTGCCCCCTTCCTCATTTCCTGTTCCTTTGCATGTTTGTCACACTTAAGTGTTTCGGAACATCAAACCAATTTAAACAATAGTCAAGGACAACACAAGTAAACACAAAATGCAATTTGTAAATGAAGGTGTTTATTATTAAAGGTGAAAAAAAATCCAAACCATCATGGCCCTGTGTGAAAAAGCCTCATTGCACGTTATCGCAAACGCTTGGTTGCAGTTGTTGCTGCTAAGGGTGGCCCAACCAGTTATTAGGTTTAGGGGGCAATCACTTTTTCACACAGGGCCATGATGGTTTGGATTTTTTTTCACCTTTAATAATAAACACCTTCATTTACAAATTGCATTTTGTGTTTACTTGTGTTGTCCTTGACTATTGTTTAAATTGGTTTGATGTTCCGAAACAGTTAAGTGTGACAAACATGCAAAGGAACAGGAAATGAGGAAGGGGGCAAACACTTTTTCACACCACTGTACTGTGGCAAGCTTAACGTTCACAGAGATCACATTTTTCCCTATTCTAATGTTTGATGTGAAGATTAACTGAAGCTCTCAACCTGTATCTGCATGATTTTATGCATTGTGATGCTGCCACGTGATTGGCTGATTGGATAAGTGTATAATTGAACAGATGTACTGGTGTATCTATTAAAGTGACTGTTATAATATCTAACCATCTGAGTGTATTGGAATGGCAAGGCCAATTCTTTTTTTATGCTATACACCAAAGACATTTGGGTTTGAGATCAAAAGATAAATATAAGATGACCGATCGGAATTTCAGCTTTCACTTCCTGATCTTTACATGTAGGTGTGTTAAACAACTTGGAACATGGCACCCTTTGTTTGAACCCATGCATTTTTCAAGTGATCAAAAATATTGGAATATGAGACTGACAGGTGTTTCTTGTTGCCCAGGTGTGCCCTGTTAGATTGATTGTTTACACAATTAATAGCTTTGAATGTCTACTTTTGGTTTGAGCCCTGGGTTTCTCAAAGATTGCATTTGTTGTTAAAAAGGATAAACCAACATGACTTCCAGAGAGCTGTCTATGGGAGAAAAGCAAGCCATTTTAAAGCTGAGAAAAGAGGGGGAAATGGATCAGAGCCATTACACAAACATTGGTCATAGCCAATACAACAATTTGGAATGTCATGGAAAAACAAATAAAACCACCGGTGTACTAACAATTAGACATCGAACAGGTCGGCCAAGGAAAACAACAGCAGTTTATCACAGAAACATTGTGAGTGCTGTGAAGAAAAACCCAAAAACAACAGTTAGTGACATCACCAACAATCTTCACAGGGCAGGAGTGAAGGCATCACAATCCATTCGAAGATGACTTCAAGTGCAGAAATATAGCAGCCATACTACGAGATGCAAACCACTCATGAGCAGTAAGAATCAGAATGCCAGACTGGAATTTGCAAAGAAATACAGAGGTGAGCCACCAAATTGTGTGGTGTGCCATCAATAGGTGCCATATTTGAAGTTTTTTAACACATCTAGAAGTAAATATCAGGAATGAAAACTTTATTTTTTTTTTTAAATGTCTTTTGATCTCAAACCTGTATTCAGTGTATAGCGAAAATTAAAAGAATTGGCCTTGCTGTTCCAATACTTTTGGAGGCAACTGTATATACAGAAAAAAAGCATAAATGTCATGTGCTCTATCTATCTATGAATATAATACACATTTATATATTGATAAAACCAGTCTTTTCTCTTTTTTGGATATCTGCATGTGGACATGCATTTAGATGAATTACTTAGATGAATGATTCCTGAAATATAAATAAATGATTACTAATCATATATCTGTAGCAACAGAACAAGAAATATTATAGTGTGTTATTTTTGCCTAGGGCATGAACTTCAGCAAGGGACTCCAGAGGACCGGACAACAGAAGACCTCGGTTTAGATACTGGGAGTACCCTAAGACATGAAGATGCACTAGCACAAGATGAGGAGGAAGAACTGACGGATCTGAGTGTGGAAATGGAGTGCGACAGTGACTCTAAGGAGGGTGAGGAGGAAAAGGGAGAGGAAATATCAGAAGAGGAGGAAGAAGTAGAACCCAAAGGTGAAGTGCAAAGTAAGGAACCTGAAGAAGGAGAGGATAGGGGGCCAGGTGACAATGAGGAGTGCCATGAGGCCGATGTTGTGGATAAGCAGCGGAAAACTCGCCTGAACTGCCGTGACTGTGGCAAAAGCTTCACTCGACGAGAGACATACGACCTGCATCGCCACTTCCACATGCATCAAGATGAGCAGGCTTCTCTCACCTGCAAAGAATGTGGCCTCACCTTTCAGCATCGCAGTAGCCTCATCAAGCACCGCAGCGAACACAAACAGAACGGTATTCCAGATGCAGCATTGGTCTCTTATAAGCGGTCTCAGCTAAGGGAGTTCAGGGAAGAAAAGTTCTTTGAATGTGACCATTGTGGTGATTGTTTTGCATCTCTGATCCGATATAAGCTTCATGCCTGCCAGCAGAGTCTGGAGAAGCCTTACCGCTGCCCTCTGTGCCGCAAAGAGTTCCAGTACAGAGTGTCCATCAATGCTCACATGCAGAGCCATTCATTAGAGTGTCCTTACAGGTGCCTCGAGTGTAATAAGGGCTTTCAGTGTGCCGTGACATTGCACATCCATCAACGCTCCCATGCTGCGCTTAAACCTTACGAATGCCCTGATTGTGGGATGGTCTTCCGGCACCGGTCATTCATGGATGACCATCGCCGCAAGCACACAGAGGAAAGGCCGCACCGGTGCACCATATGCGGCAAAAACTTCAAATACGGCAGCCTTTTGCAACAGCACCAATACCTTCACACTGGCCAGAAGCCATACCGGTGCACAGAATGTGGGAAGAGATTTGCGTTTGCACAGAATATGCGTGCACACTGTCGCCAACACAAGAAACGCTCTAGTTCTGCTGGTTTTGAGGCAGCTATTACAGAAAACAATGAAATGCCCAATGGTACAGGTTTAGGATCTATAGGGAAAGAGAACACCAATACAATCATGGAGCACCAGCGCAACTGTCCACTGTGTCCTCAGCTCTTTTACAAAGCAGCTGACCTAAGGGCCCATATATTGGCACATGAGGCAGAATATGAAAAATTGAGTAATGGGAAAAGAAATTACAAGGTCCATGCCTGTCCTAATTGTCCTCTCCAGTTTTTGGATGAATCCACCTTACAGTCACATGCCTTGACTCATCAGGTTATAGCAACTCCCTTGAAGAGGGAGGTTCTCAGTGTAGCGAGCTCAGCTAGCGCTGATAACATTTCAGCAGATGGAGAATGGGGAGACCAGACAGACAAAAAACCTTTAAGATGCAGAGACTGTGGCAAAAGCTTTCGTTACCGTTCTGTTTTAGAGCTTCACATGCGCATACACAACAGGGGTTACCAGTGCCACGTTTGTAAAAAGTCATTCCGATTCAGCAGCTATTTACAACAGCACTTGATCATCCATTCCGGCAAGAAGCCATACAAGTGCCCTGACTGTGGAAAGGACTTTGCATTTCTTCAGAACATGAAGACTCACCAGAGACTGCATCAACAGAAACCTTTTCGCTGCACACAGTGTCGCAAGGGCTACAGTGATGAGAGTCAGTTGCAGCGCCACATGCTTTGCCACTCAGGAGACAAGCCTCACAAATGTCACGTCTGCAACAAGAGTTTTGGACTAGCATACCTACTTCGTGACCATCTGAACACCCATACAGGGGAGAGGCCACATCGTTGCCAAGAGTGCCATAAATCATTCCCCTGGCTAAGCAGTCTCCTTGTTCATCAGAAAATACATGCACGAAAACGTCAAGGAGCAAGCCAGTCCTATTCTTCTACTGTTGGTTCTCAAAGAGGGAGGACAAGTACTGTTGGAAGGGGCAGGAGAAGTGGTAGATGGGTCTCAAGTTGGTCAAGAATGGGAGGTAATGTGGACAGGGCAGTGCCGCTGCAACAGGCTCCTTTTACAGATCAGATTTTGCATGGTTCAGTGCCGAGCTTGTTGGGGCAAGATTCAGATAGGAACGAGCAAACTCAGCTTATGCCCATTCAGTTTCAACAACAGTGGCAAATCCAGATTCACTCACAGCTTCAACAGCAGTCTAAATGGTTATCTGAAGGACAATCTAATAATTTCAAGCACCAGTGGCAATCAGCAACATATCTCAAACCGATCTTGCCAAAACCAGATGGTCTCCCCAAGGTTGCATCTCAACAGCAGGGTGCTGGCTGGGCTGAGGTGGCATCATCAGGTCAAGCTGGCACAGCTCCCAAACAGATTCCAGAGAACTGCACAGCACAAAATAACTGTGACACAGCTTCAACTAGCACATCGTCCCCTACTAGGGGCTGTACTGATGGCCCATCCAAGAGTGAAGCAAAGGTGCAGCAACAACCTTCTTTGGGGGTTAATTCACCGTCATCAACTCCGAAGTCACCAGGCATAGCACAAGGGACACGTTCACCAGTGACAAACACTCAGAAATCTCCAAATCATGGGTTAAATATTCAAGGTCAACAATTATCACAGTGGCCAGTCTCTGATTTATCCCAAAACACTAACATGGGACTTGGTCCATCGGGAAAGGAAAACGTAATTACTTTTAGCTTAAAAACGCCAGCAGGCACACTGCAGGTTAACACCAAATCCGATAATTCTGAGCAGCCACAATTACAGCAGTCATCTACTGTAGCCAGCGCATCGATTTCAACACAAAGGCAAAATGCAGACGTGGTAGATGGCAATATAGACAACGGTAAGCCTTTGAATATCGTAACTCCTGTTGAAATTTCTAAAAGTGTAAACTCACCAGAAAAACCTGCGAATGAAACGGGGGCTCAGCATCCCCAGCTCCATATAATGCCAACCCCTTCACAACAGCAACATCAGCAGTTGCAGCTGGTCTTGCAAACACCACAGCAAATTCAGCTTCTACAGCAAACAGTGCAACAAATGAAACCCGAACAATTGCAGCTTCTTCAGCAACAGCAGTTTCAGCAGCCCCAAACAAATCCATTAGGATCAGTCAGTGTTCAGTTTGGAGCAGCCCCTTTTTCTCATGGGAACGGAAGCACAGTGTTTGGCTTCCAGACCACTCCAGTTGTTTCCCAAGCTCTGCTAAATGGACCAGTGCAGCAGGGACCACAGCAGCAATCCCCTCTTGTTTCTGCCTCTCAAATCCTCTTAAATCAGGCCTCTCCTTTTATTACCTCACCACTCCCTCTGGCACCTTCTCTTGCCTTGCCAGGTCCTCATCCGATCCATTCTATAGCAGGGCAACTTCCAGGTCCAGCACCTCAGAACATCATCTTCACTCCACCAGGCATAATGAATGAGAGGCCAATAATTCCACAGGCTTCGCCCTCAATTCATGGAGGACAACGAACTGAACCGAACAAACTTATCGGTCAAATTTCATTTTCCACAGATCAGCGTTGTCGTTGCATGATCTGTGGATGCACATTACCTGGAGAACTAGAATTACAGGTGCACTATATGCAACATGTACAAGGTGAGGTCTGATTTTGTATAGTGTTAACGTCCCTCTACACCCTTAAAGTGTCTGGCTGTTCATGTGCCAAAATGACTGTTGTAGATGATGCTTGTTACTCATTTCCTCAATTCTGAATTGCTCCTTGTATTCTGACTGTGTGAGATGTGAAGTGACCACCAGTAATTAGTCGGTTAACAAAAATGATATTTTCAACATGTTTAACATGTACAGGTTCAAATACTTAACTAAGTTTATTTCACTTTGCAGTGAATTTATCAGCCATGTTAAACAATTGCTTAGATTTTTAAGTAGTTACATTTTTTGTTTTATAAGTCCAAATATAATGTTGGATGATGCATTTTCCCATCTAAAGCAAGTCTACTGCTTATACAAACCCAGGCTAATGTTCTCAATCTCTAATGACACATTGCACTTATTCATCAAAGTTGCATAGAAACAATAGCAGATTTTAGCGCACAGACTACACGAATCCGTGTCTGATTCATGAAACCATCATACTACATTCCAAAGAGCCTTGTTTTTTAATGAACAGAGAGCCCATTTTTATGTAGGTGTCGTGACAGTGAACCAGTAAAAGAAAATTATTTATCAGGCTATCCAAGATACAAAGAAAGCCAAGTTAGAGGTGCTTTTGTCCGAAGTTACTCTAAATACGAAGACTGTTTTAAGGCCAAAATCAGGTATAAAACCAATCTGTTTTCCAACCTCACCTGCTGGTATGTGAACTGTATTTTTGGCAGAGTGTTTTTATTTGTCCTAAATCGGTCAGATTAGGCTCAAGTTAGCTTTAATTTACTTTATTTATGCATAGATGAGCCAAGGATTCACCCTGAACAAATAAACAAATATTTATTTCCTATAAAGCACTAAAAGAATTTAATCGAACACTAAGAAGACTACCAAAATAATTAAAATCATGCCTAATGTGTTTAGAACTTATGTAATAAACTAAAAATAATAATACAATGATATTAAAGTGTCTTTGAATATCCTGCCTGTCCAAGACGCTACATATAGGACAGAGCTTTGTGGTGCCTCTTGAACATAAATGTGCATATAAATTTCTTATACTTCCTATACATGATACAGTTATTGATGATGCTGTCATTGTTTTGTATTATTATTATTTAACTGCAAATCAATTATTTTAGGATGTAAAAATTTTGTGCTCAAATTTACACATACTGACCAGACATGAATTTCTTCAGACATGAAATTTGACCACACGCAACTTTATTGAATAAGGGCCATTATGTGTCATGTGTTCACATCAGTTTCTCTTGTTTTATTTACTGTACAGCATTTTCTGTCAAATCTCTGAAACACTGAACTGCTTTTATTGTTTAAGGCCTGTATTTGTAAGTTAAAATGGCAAACACAGGAGGAAAATATCACTTCATAAAAGATCACTGAAAGTTATCTGTCTACCTCCGTCTGATCCTTGTAGTTTTAGAGTCAATAAATTTTGATTTGGAATTGATCACATTGATGGCTTAGTGTCTGTAATTGTAATACCTCAGAACCCAACACACCCTAGGAAAGTTGAACGTTAACGAACAATCATTAATGTAATATGCTGCTCATATTAAATGTTTCTACTCCATGTAATTCTTTGTTACATACAAGCTTGTATTGTAGAGTTGGAATCATGCTGTTAGAAATTTGTACCTGAATATTGTCATTGACTTTTGACAAAATCGAAAATGAATTTGAGATTTGTAATAGAGGAATCTAAAATCTTAAACTGAATTTGTGGTTAAATGCATTTGAAAAATGAAGCAGTTTGCTAAAAACTTTCAATCTCTCAATTCATTTATATTTTTATATATTATAAAATGTTTGAGTAAATTGAATGAGCACAGAATTTACATACCTAACAGTGACAAATGTTGAGTATGTAAATGGAGTTACATCTTACACTAGTTTAAGTATAAAACAGAGCACTTGTGTGTGTGTGTGTGTGTGTGTGTGTGTGTGTGTGTGTGTGTGTGTGTGTGTATTGTCATACCAGTTCTCATTAGACTCTTGTTGGGTGGAAAAAAAGTCTAACCAGGCCTGACCGATCAGTTTTGTCATTCTGAGAGTAGTACAAATAAGCCTTTTCCCTTGCTTATAAGCATCCTATTAAAACCCTTACTTTTTTGCCTTTATTTCATTTTGTCTGAACATATTTACTGCTGAGAAAATAAAAGAGGACATTGAAAAATATATGCCAGCTTGTATTCCCAAATAGACTTCCACCCAACAATAGTTAGATCCAACCTGGCCAATCCATGAAACATAACTTGCATTATACAGACAATCACCTTCACACTATATTATTCAGTTTCTCAGAAACACATAAAAATTATCCAGTGTTATAGCCAAACAGCATATGTTGCAAAGGCTAATTCTATTTATTATTTCTATTTTTTGCTAAGACCATTAGGTTTGAGATCAAAAGATGAATATGAGACGATTGATCAGAATTTCAGCTTTCATTTCCTGATCTTTACATCTAGATGTGTTAAACAACATGGCACCTTTGGTGGCAGACCACCCAATTTTTAGGTGAGCAAACTTATAGAACAGACTTAAAATAATTAACACTTAATATTCGGTTGTATATCTCTTGCTTGCAATAACTGCATAAGGCCCACTGAAATTATCAAATTGTTGCATTCTTCTTTTGTGCTGCTTTTCCAGGCTTGTAGTGTTGTTTGTGTCAAGGGGTTTCTCCCTTCAGTCTCATTTTCAGGAAGTGATATGATGCTCAGCTGGGTGAAGGTCTAGTGATTGTCTTTGCCAGTCTACAACTACCCCCCCCCCCCCCCCCTTAAGTCCTTTTGTGTTGGCAGTGTAGCTTTCTGGATTAAAGATGGTCAACTCTTTTACTGATGATTCAAAATCAGTTTATTAAACTTTATAAATCACTGTAGGTTTACTCGGAAATCACAGTGGAATTACAGTGAAACCTGTACATACATCAGGAATCACTGTGAAAGCATCAAATAAAGCATTAAACAAACCTTGAAACAAATCACTACCAAACAGAGTAGTAATTAACAACAAAACCCAGAAGTCAAAACCTTAAGTATAAATCCTTATTGACCATGAACTTTGTTAAGACCTTTTGGCAAACTTGAGGGCGTGCACCTGAGCCCCTTAATTGTGCTCACAAACAGGCTGCAAAAGCACATCGTTGTGTTAGTCATTAGTTGCCACCTCAAATGTTAACAAACAAAACAAAAAAGGATCTGAAATAATGAAATAAAATTATGTAAGGAATACAAAAACGAATACCATAATTGGGTTACTAACAGGCAGTGCATTTAGGGTCGTGCTGCAGGATTGCATTCATCACAATTGATCTCCTCCTAGACTGGATGCATTTCTCTGTCAATTGGAAGACCAATTGTTTCTGTAGACTTATGAATTCATTCTGCTGCTACAGTCATGATTTACGTCATCAATAAAGCCAGAAGCACTCATGCAACCTGAAGCCATGACACTACCTCCATCATGCTTGACTGATGAGCTTCTATGTTTTGCATCATGAGCAGATCCATTCTTTCTCCACACTTTGGCCTTTCCATTACTTTATTAGAGGTTGATCTTGGTTAACCTGTCTTATCTCAATTTCTTTATGAATTCTAATCTGGCTTTCTGATTCTTACTGTTGATGAGAGGTTTGTATCTTGTGGTATGACCTCTATATTACTGAAATTGAAGTGGTTTCTTTCCTTTTCAGATCATTCCAAATTATTGTATTGGCTATGCCCAATGCTTGTGCTGATAGATTTTTCCCTCTTTTCTCTGCTTCAAAATGGCTTGCTTTTCTCCCATAAACAGCTCTCTGGTCCTCATGATGGTTTATCTTTTTTAACAACAAATGCAGTCTTCACAGGTGAAGTCTTAGGCCAAAAGCAAGAGTATGCCTTCAGAGCTATGAACTGTTTGTTTAAACAGTCTAACACACCTGGGCTGCAAGAAACACCTATCAGTCATATGTTCCAATATTTTTGATCACTTTTTTAAAAAATGGGTGGGTTCTATGTTGTTTAACACATCTAGATGTAAATATGAGGGCAAGAAAGTTAAAATTATGATCCGTCATCACATATTAATCTTTAACCCAAATGTCGTCATGTATAACAAAGTGTATTAGGAAAACAATAGTATTGGCTTTGCTGTTCCAATACTTTTGGAGGGGGCTATGCATTTTGTATTTGAAACAATGTAACTAATTTTACTTAACCACTTACAGTTTCTACAAACCATCTTCACTGTCTTTTTTTTTTTTTATACTTTCCACATCTGCTACAAACTCGCATTCCCATGAGCATATCTGCATATTTTTTTAGCCTTGAAGCTCTCTTAGAGTAGATACCCTTGCCAAATAGACCATGCTAATTTAATCAGTTGCTTAAAATTGTTGTAAATCTACTGTATATTTAAAGGAGAAGTTTGTAATTTAAAACCCATTTCATTATCTTTTTATTTCCTCCCACTTTGTGATTGTCTCCACTCCATACTGTTACTTTTAGCATTTAAGTCAAACTCTTAATATTTCTATCCATGGTTTAGATTCTCTTTCTACTACCTTTGAAGCCAAATGTTAAATCAGTTCTCATTAACCATCCTGAAAAAAAAATCGAACCTGTCCATTTTCCTGGACAATTGGAAGCTGTCCAATTGTCCATGTCTGAAGCTGGTTGTGACTCAGGCCAGCCCCATGTCACTGGAGTTTTTCCTTCTGTCTCTTTCTCACTGCAACTTAGAGTATAAATAGTTTTCAGTAACTGCACATGTTGAGACACCATTTACCTGTTCTTTGTCCATCACTCCTCCTCTGCCTGGTCACATTTGCGGTGGATCTGGAGCCTATCCTGGGAACAAGAGAGGAATACATCATGGTTGGAATGCCAGTCCTTCAGGCGCCACATTTGCACACTCACACCTAGGTGCAATTTAAAAATCATTCCTGCAACTGGCATGGAGAGAGGTGGGAGGAAACCAGTGAGCCAGGAGGATGCTCCTAGGATGAAACTCCATATACGATAGACTCAGGGGCTGTGAGGCGGCGACGTAACCTGCTGCACCACTGCACAGCCTCCAAATGATTGTCCATTAATTTCTTTTTATAAAACAGTTCCGGTCCACTAATCTGATTGGACAAGTGGTGTATATTAAGCGGGCTATATTTGGTGTAACTGTACAGGAATATTTCACTGTGTGTATCACTGAGCGAGTGTTTGCCACATAAAATTCAACTTCCTAGTTCAAAACGGTTACAACAGTAGTGTTCACGACATCGTCAACAGACAGGACGTACATAAACTGTACAATTTTCATGAATGTAACTTTTGACTTTGATCATATGAAAGCTTGTCACACGAAGATGAAAAGGAAGCAGGGAATCCAATTTCACTGTAAGCATGGGAATGTTCAAATCAATGTGAGCTAGCTGACTTGCTATAAAGGGAGTGTACATTTTTCAGGATCTAGTTCCACTAGCGGAGCATAAATAAACAAAATGTTTGGTCATGTTGTGTCTGAAATGTCAGTTTTTTACTTGACGTAAAATTCTTGTGTAGAGAGGTTGCGAATAAAAGCAATATTGCGCACTCAGCCATGTTATACCAAGTATATGTTGAATTACAGCTGAGCGGATATTCGGTATAACTGCTCTTAAAATTGTGATGCATGCTACAACACACCAGTCAAATCACTTTTCTTTTTAACCAATAATGTGTGTTGACTACAATGATATAATACTATGTTTCAACTTTAAAGAAAAAAGTGCAATGAATATGCAGCACTACTAAACTTCGATATAAGAGCTATAAACACGTACATCTTACAGAAAGATACGTAGCCACCAAAATAATGAAAATGAGTCTTTATTGATCATATATACATACAGTGGGGGGACAGGGGGATGAGTATTTGATCCCCTGCTGATTTTGTACATTTGCCCACTAACAAAGAAATTATCAGTCTATAATTTTAATGGTAGGTTTATTGGAACAGTGAGAGACAGAATAACAGCAAAAAAAATCCAGAAAAACACGTCAAAAATGTTATAAATTGATTTGCATGTTAATGAGGGAAATAAGTATTTGACCCCTCTGCAAAACATGACTTAGTACTTGGTAATGACGTAGTAATAACTTGATATTTTCAATGCCCTGGCTGAGGGAAGGAGGTTCACACCCAAGATTTGATGGTACATGGCCCCGTCCATCGTCCCTTTGATCAAATACTTTTTTCCGCCACTGTATGTACAATGAAATTATTTTCTTTGCGTACCCCAGCATGTCAGGAAGCTGGGGTCAGAGCGCAGGGTCAGCCATGATACAGTGCCCCTGGAGCAGAGAGGGTTAAGGGCCTTGCTCAAGGACCCAACAGCAGCATTTTGGCAGTGCTGGGGCTTCCGTTCAGTAACTCAGAGCCTTTACCACCAAGCCACCCGTGCCCCAAAATGTTAAAACCTACTCAAAATATTCCTCTTTAAAGTTTTATTTATTTATTTATTTATTTATTATTATTATTATTATAATTATTATTATTATTATTATTTTGGCAGTTGCAGTTAGGGAATCCAGAATGTCCAGGCTGTACCACCCTCAGCACCCCAACTTCCTCCTTGGGGAGGAGCTAAGAAGAGAGGAAAGAAAGCAAAAGGACATGAGGAGGTGCAATTTGCATTCCCCCTAAATTGCCTTGAGAGCTATAATTTTAGTCTGTATGTTGATGTATTTCATTTGGAAGCAGGCAGTCAGAGTATTAGCATGGTAAAGTGCTTTACTGCTTATACAACAGCCAGTAGCATTCAAAATATGCCATAACCATTGCCAAATATAAACAAACCTTGACAGTAGATTAGCTGACTAGTTAAATATAGAGAACAATGAAGAGATTAACAAGAGCCTTTGTGGAGGATTTCCTATCTGCAGTTGTCACCCGCATCTGTCAGCTTTAATGTGGACTGTATGCTAAATAGCGAGATGCTGTGTGTTTTTGGAGTTGTGCTGTAAACGATGGTGATGGAGAGCCACAGGGTATTTTCCAGTGATGGCTGGAAGAGGGAATAGTGTGCAGGAAGTTGCACAGCTAGAAACACACCAGAGTGCCATGTTTGCTGTTAACGAGCTGCTACTATAGAGAAAGGCCCTTCACTGGAGTGGTACATACAGTATATATATTCTAGTGAGCATTTAATTACACAATCAGTAAGTAGAATTGGGTTAGTCATCAAATTTTATAAAATATTTTCCAGGAAGTGACGACCTATTAAACAATATCTACAAAACTACTTCTTTGTATTTCTTCTAGATATGTTTTTTTGGTAGCCATAACATGAAGGGACAGATACAACAAGCTGCTCAATTTCTGGGCTAATTTCAGATCATTGTGTGAGGGTTTTTTTTTGTTTTGTTTTGTTTTTAAGTGTTTGGGCTGAAAATATTACTGAGACCTGGAAAACCTCCCTGCCTACCAATATTCCAAAAAGAAAAACTTGAAATCACTGATGAAAGTGTCATTATTCATTCTCATATTTATAACAACAAATCATGGAACTATTGTTTATACTTTAAGTAGCATGTCTGTATAATGCCTGTTCTTTTAATAAAATGCTTGTTCTTTTCTTTTAATAAAAAGATAAGAGAACGTGCTCTAGATTTCAATATGGCCCATCGGCTGGCACTGGCCTGACAAATGCCCTAATATGGCCCACCAAATTAATTTTATATCTGTTTTTATATCTTAATTAAAATTGTCTTCTGGACCATAACAGAATATGATTTTTTGGGGGGGGGTTTGGGCTGCTGGTTTTGTGGATTTCTTCCACAGCTGGCTTCATAGTGGTCTGACAATAAAGCATGGCCTGATTCATTTATGAAAAATATGTTCACTAGAAACGAAGCAGTTGCTTATGTCTTATAATGATAGCTAATTAAACAAGTAACATTGGTATTTAATTTTATTTCATATCAGGAAAAGCTTCACATCTCCAGGGTTTGGGGTTTGATTCCTGCCATGGCCATATGTGTGTGCCATTTGCATGTTCTCCCCGTGCTGCGGGGTTTTCCTCCGGGTACTTCGTTTTTCTCCCCAGTCCAAAGATATGCATGGTAGGCTGATTGGCATGTCCAAAGTGCCCGTAGTGTATGAATGGGTGTGTGAATGTGTATGTGATTGTGCCCTGCACAACACATCTGTGAGCTCATGGAAGGGGGCTTCATATTTATTGTTGATGTATGGTGTAATCCAGTGGTTCCCAAACTTTTCCAGGGCAAGGCCCCCCAAATGGCATTAACATTTGACCGAGGGCCCCCTTTTGCAAGATGTCTTTAAAACACATTAAAAATACAGACTTCTGAATATAACCCCCCCCCCTTTATTTTATTAATAATTACATCGTACATCTTTACATTACATTAGGAATTGATTGTGTGTGTGTGTGGTTGTCTGAGAGTGAGAATTTATCTTCACACCAAATTGCTGAGGACCCCTGGCGCCCCCTGGCGGCACTTTGAAAACCACTGCCTTATAGAATATTTATGATCTAGAAGTATTTATGATTTATTTAAATAATTATGGTTAACTTTCCTTAACTTTTCCAGTTCATACTCGATGGTAGTCCTTAACACTACGGATGCAATATATTTTCTGGCCACATTGATTCCATAGCGCTGTTCCGAGGCTTGGTTTTTATCACTACGGATGCAATATATTTTTGGCCACATGTTGATTCCATGGCGCTTTTCGAGGCTTGGTTTTTATCACTACGGATGCAATATATTTTTGGCCACATGTTGATTCCATGGCGCTTTTCGAGGCTTGGTTTTTATCACTAAGGATCACTAGATTTGAAGATCTCGTGAATAAACTAATTCAAGGAGGAAAAATTTACCCATTTAAATAGCGCAGTGAGAGATTACGCCGTATTACTACTACTGTCAAGTGGACATTAATAAATCATAAATACTTATTATTCATAAGCAATAGTTGAGAGAAGTGGGTAAATACTTTATTGGCTTTATTTTTTCGGCTTTCATCTGTTTTTGTTTATTTCTTTTTTTTCCCGGATTAACATTTGTCATTGTACTGTACACTTACATTTACATTTATTCATTTAGCAAACGCTTTTATCCAAAGCGACTTATAAATAACAAAATTACTTATTTACTCAAAAGAAAGATTGATATATTATGAATATCATTTGAATGGTTTGCAACTATATATGTAGGGTCAATTCAGGACTATCATTATAAATTTGTATGCCGAGTGAAATTTCTATTGTCTACTGTTCAGTGTCTATTGTTTATTCAGTAGTCAAACACACAGTACAATAAAGTCTTTTGGTAACAAGTAAGCAGATCACACAATTATTTTAGATTATGTTAGAATATATTAGAGAAGATGTGTATATTTTCAATAGTTGTATAAATACAGTGGTGTGAAAAAGTGTTTGCCCCCTTCCTCATTTCCTGTTCCTTTGCATGTTTGTCACAC